>MU134347.1:245602-322447 GCA_015039355.1 Ramaria rubella
GTCTTTGTTCTACCTTTGTTGCTGCTGATAGCAAAGCGCACTGAGCCGAACACCAGTGTAAGTAGCCGTGCAACGACGACACCACTACCCACTGTCTTTTGGATCTATTTCCAAAAGTAAACCGACAGCGGTGCTTTGCCCAAAGGGTGGGGTAAGAATCCCATCTGCGTTGCAGGCAGGTCGCCGATGGCAGGAGCAATACGAGCACGCAGCGACACTGGGTAGGGCACCACTAGTGTTCTCTGTTTAGATGTGATCTTGCGACCGGATCAACTGGGTCCTACCGGTCATAGACGGACTGATTGAGTCCGTCATCGAATCTCGCAGTGATGTCAGATTGATTATAGTTGGTGCTGATGGCGTCGACTTCATGGTGTATATTTTATCCGCCATTTTGCAATTAATCTGCCTCTCCTTTTCGAGGGCAGTGCAAAGCATGTCGAGCTCTGAATTGAGCTCACGTATGTCCTCCTTGTAGGAGGCTACCGCATCCTTAATAAAAGGATGCACCATTTTGGTGAGTAATGGCGGCCAGGCCACTTTTAATGCATGTTCAATGTCACGCATTCAAGGGTCGATAAGCCGCAGTTTTGTGGCTTGCAGCAAGTGCTGCGTGTACGCATTGCACTCCTGGCAGGAGTCACAATGGACAATTGTGATGGTGTCCTTGACACCATGCACCATCCAGCTTTGCTCCTTTTGGAGCATAGCGAATTGTTCAGAGGCACTAGGGAGTGCCTCTGCTGAGTAAGATATATGTGACACTTCAGTGTTCATGGGTAGTCTCGCTGATACACTCGCACTGGTGCAAGTGTGGGAGTGGATGGCAAAGAGCCTTTAAGTGGCAATAAAATCGTCGCTTTAAATTCAAGGCACGCACACCCTTAACATCACGTGATAACTTCATGTGACAATGTCGTGTCACACGAATCGCCAACACGAACTGTGTTCATGTTGAGTCCTTGTATTAAGGACTAAACTGCCATCATTCTTCATCATTCTTGTGCCTATGAGGCACAATTAGGAAGCTCTTGTGGCTTCCTAACTCCCCTTAGCTCTAGATAAGCATCTAGCACTTCTAACTCTCTGCATGCAGAGAGTGGTTCCCACACCTAATCTGGGCCATTTGTTCCATCACTTTGTGCTCATGAGAACAAAATGATGCATAGGGAGCACTGCTAACCCATGGAACACCTTGTTCCATGTAAGCTATGTTCCATGGAGCAGCTGACATAAGGTGACTAATGTTGATGTGTCAGATTATGACTAATCAAGCTGACTAAGCACTCCACAGGTTCAAAAAGACAATTTACAAAAATAATTTTGATATGAAATACCTATATACAATATTGACAGACACCAGTAATTGAACCATGGCCCTTCCCCACACAAAGGACACATCAAATCATAAACCACTAAACTATACAAGCTTATAAGTGATTAGTGAATTAGATATACATATACCCCAGTGGAAAGGGCACTATTCAGGTGCTATTCAGACTCTCATCCACTCTGCCTTTTGGTTTCATTATAAAAATGAATACCATTAACAATCCAACATACAAAAGTGTGAAGGGCATTGCATTTTGAGTAGTGGCTTTGGGTATATTTATATCTAACACACAACTTCATTATATGCTTGTTTAATTTAGTGGTTTATGATTCTATGGGTTCTATGTGCAGTTAAGGGACAGGGTTCAATTCCTGGTGTGTGTCAATATTTTATATGGGTATTTCATATCCAAATTATTTTTGTAAATTGTCTTTTTGGACCTCCGGAGTGCTTAGTCAGCTTGATTAGTCATAATCTGACACATCAACATTAGTCACCTTATGTCAGCTGCTCCATGGAACATAGCTTACATGGAACAAGGTGTTCCATGGGTTAGCAGTGCTCCCTATGGATCATCATTTTGTGCTCATGAGCACAAAAATGATGGAACAAATGGCCCAGACTGCCTGAAATGGAGAAGGTTCAAGGTTGGAGAAGACCTCGAACATTTAACGATGTCCAACAATTTCTGGGACTCGTGCAGTATCTGGCACCATATATGCCAGATTTGATGGCATATACAACTCCCTTATCAGGAAGTGTGTGCAACAATAGGATGTTTCAATGGACACCCTTGATGGATAAGTCTTTTGAATCCATCAAAGCACTAGCGTGTAAGGCTCCAATTTTGAAGCCTATAAATCACACTAGTACAGAACCCATTTGGGTTGTGACCGATGGTTCCAAGTCTGGAGTCAGAGCAGTTTATGGACAAGGTCTGGACTGGATGACTTGTTGTCCAGCAGGATTTCTCTCAAAGAAATTCAGTCCCGCACAACAGTGATACAAAATGCATGAGCATGAGACGATTGCTATCCTTGAAGCACTTATGAAGTGGGAGGATAAGCTGCTAGGTTGCCAGTTCACACTGGTGATGGATAACAAAGGTCTTGAATACATCGAGACACAACAGCATCTGTCAGACAGACAGGTGCGCTGGTGAGAATTTCTCTCCAGATTCAACTATACCACGGTACATGTACCGGGGGTGGAGAACAAGGTAGCTGACTGTCTGTCGCGCTACTACGAGAACGACAAGCAGGGTGAAAGTCTCCCAGCAGAAGAATACGTCGATGCAGATGCATGGCTAGACCCAGAAGGAGAATTTCTTCCAACGGATAGATTTGTAGAAATACAAATGGCTGCAGTGCGACGGTCGCAATGATTACAAGATGCAACAGAGCAGCATGTCATAGACACACACCAGATGAAACAAGCAGGGGAAGAACCTTCCACACAGGTGGGAGGTAATGAGGAGGACGATGTACTAGTTACAGTGTCAGGTGCAGACTCAGAGAGTCTACGTTCACACGTAGAATGTGAGTTTGACCTAAAACAAGCCGTAGCCAATGGCTATGGAACAGATCCAATACTCAAGAAAGTATTGGCAAATCCTGAGGCTCACCCTCAATTTGGGGTGGGAAACAGACTGGTTTGGACAAAGAACCAGTTTAATAAAAGACGTAGTGTGTCTTCCCCAGGAAGCTTTTTTCAAGGGGAGGAGAATGGTCAAGATAATTATTGATCATGCACATAGAGTAGTTGGCCACTTTGGGCAATTCAAAACCGATAAGTACATCAGGCGATCATATTGGTGGTTGGGAATGGTAGCCGACATAGAGTCATTCTGTGGATCCTGTGCAGCCTGTCAGGCTGCAAAGAAGGACAATAGACAACCAGCAGGGTTATTGCATACCCTGCCGATACCTGATAGACCATGGCAGTCTATCAGAATGGACTTTGTTGGTCCATTGCCAGAATCGAAGGGTCACAACTATTTACTAGTCATGGTTGACAGACTCACGTCTATGGTGCATTTAGTGCCAACTATGACGAGAGTGACTGCATGACAAGTCACGTGGTTATACCTCAAAGAGATAGTATGCTTGCATGGAGTACCTGAGTCAATCATATCAGATCGCGACTCCAAATTCACCTCCATATTCTGGAGGGAATTGCAGCATATAATGGGCACAAAGCTGCTCATGTCTACAGCATTCCACCTGCAGATGGATGGAGTGACAGAACGAGAAAATCATTCTGTAGGGCAAATACTCTGCATGGTAGTGCAGAGTGATCAGAAGGATTGGGCCGAGAAATGCCCAATGGTAGAGTTCGCACTGAACAGCTCAGTCAGTGAAACCACAGGATACGCACCGTTCAAATTGAACAGTGGATACTTGCCCCATATCAGGCAGGTACTATCAGTGGATACTACATTCAGAGGAGTACGGCAGTTTGCACAACAAGCGTTGTGGAACCTGATTGATGCTCACGATGCAATCATTGCAAGCTGAGTACAGCAGACAGATACTGCTAATATCAGACGCTGTCAAGGAACAACGTACAAAGTTGGACAGCTAGTATATCTGTCTACAAAGAACCTGTCCTTACCTAAAGGACGGGCAAAGAAGTTAGTGCCCAATTATATTGGGCCGTATCCAGTTATAGAAGTGGACAATTCCATTTCTACTGTGAAACTTGAGTCACCTCCAGAGCTCACAGCTAGGAGGATATTACCAAAGTTTCATGCGAGTCTAATCAGACCACATATACCCAATGATGATGAACACTTTCCTTGTCGTGACGTAAATTATATGTATGACTTTCAGAAAGAGGACGAACCAGAATGGTTCGTAGATGAGATTCTGGCTCATCGCTGGACTAGTAACTCCAATCTGGAGTTACAAGTAAGGTGGACATTAGGAGATGTCACCTGGGAACCACTCTCTGCATGCAGAGAGTTAAAAGTGCTAGATGCTTATCTAGAGCTAAGGGGAGTTAGGAAGCCACAAGAGCTTCCTAATCGTGCCTCATAGGCACAAGAATGATGACGGTTGAGTCCTTAATACAAGGACTCAACATGAACTGTGTTCGTGTCGGTGATTCATGCGACACAACATTGTCACGTAAAGTTATCACATGATGTTACAGGTGCATGTGCCTTGAATACAAAGCGACAATTTTATCGCCACTTAAAGGCTCTTTGCCATCCACTCCCACACTCGCACCAGTGCAAGTGTTTCAGCAAGACTACCCATGAATGCTGAAGCATCCCATATACCTCACTCAGCAGAGGCACTCCCTAGTGCCTCTGAGCAATTTGCTATGCTCCAAAAGGAGAAAAGCTGGATGGTGCATGGTGTCAAGGACACCATCACAATCGTCCATTGCGACTCCTGCCAGGAGTGCAATGCACACACACAGCACTTGCTGCAAGCCGCAAAACTGCAGCTTATCGACCCTCAAATGCATGACATTGAACATGCATTAAAAGTGGCCTGGCCACCATTACTCGCCGAAATGGTATGTCCTTTTATTAAGGATGCAGTAGCCTCCTACAAGGAGGATGTACGCGAGCTCAATTCAGAGCTCGACACACTTCACGCTGCCCTCGATAAGGAGAGGCAGATTAATCGCAAAATGGCATGTAAAATATCCACCATGAAGTCGATGCCATCAGCACCGACTATAATTGATCTGACATTGCTGCCAGATTCGATGACGGACTCAGTGAGTCTGTCTATGCCAACTACCGGTGCTTCACTGGTAGGACCCACTTGATCCAGTCACAAGACCGCATCTAAACAGAGAATGCTGGCAGCACCCTACCCAGCATCACTGCACACTCGTATTGCTCCCACCTGAAACACAGACGGGATTCTTACCCCGCCCTTTGGGAAAAGCACCGCATCCCACAGTGGTGCATACAAGTTGTCAACCCACAGAGTGGTTCAACACCTGCCAGCTCAACAATCCAAAATTCGTTGAGCAGCTCACACTTGCGTGCGCGACATTTGCCCTGTCGCGCAGCACACCATCATCAAGCATGCTGATCACGAGCAGCGATTAGCGACTCAAACGCCAGCGTTCGAGATTGCGCATGACACACCTCCCAATCTCAGGGATGTGTTGTGCACGATAGAGTACTCCCCAGAGGGAGTATCACCCGCTATCCGCAGGAATGGAGACAACACCCTCTGTCTAGAGGATGTTGATGTATGGGTATGGCTTAAGTTAATTAAGCCAAAGAAAGACAGTCTGGTCTTTCTACAAAAGTTAACAGAACTGTTTACAGTCCATGGCCAGTGGGCCAATCTTGCCGGTTCAATCTGGCAGCAAGATATCTCGACACTGTTGTCTACCAGCATCAAGAAGGCATTCGAATGGAAACACCCCCACAAGAGTACGTCTCTCAATGAGCTAGCCCAATGGCTAGGCACATACGCAGGTGTAGATCCTGGTAGGGCTCTCATCAATATTGAGCCCTACTTTGTGCGTAAGCAGAGCAAAATCTGCTATAACGAGACCACACAGAGGGTCCTCAACACTCGCAAAGGCCGAACATTTACCAGCCTTCACATACCCATGCCCCCTCGTCCCCCAGGCTTTTGGGGACAACCATCAACATCAGATGACGATTCGTCACTCGATGGACGTGGCAGAGGGCCTCCCCACTCGAAGGCATGTATGGACGTGCCAATGACAGAACCTTCCACCTTGTCTGCTCCCCCACCTGCACCCACTATTACAGCAGATGACACCACCATGGAAGTCAATCCATCCGACCCCATTTAATATGACAACACCGTCAAAGTAGCTGTGCAGTCATCATTGACTGTGCCTGCACCCATATATGCTGATCCCCCATCAGCATAAAATCTCCCAAACCTTCCTGAGGTTTGGTCTGTGGGGAGGATGTAAGAATGTAGATTCTTACAGTAGCATATATGCTACTAATTAGGGTATATAAGTCACCAGATTGGCTTATGGGTTGTATTATATAAGCTGCCCACTAGGGGCGCCTGTAGATAGTGGACAACTATACAGTTGTCCACAGGTAATTAGATAAGCAAGCATAACTTTACTTATAACCACACTAGTCGCAGACACCAATACATATTGGCACAGTCTGTTTCATGTGACACAATAAGTTTCTTACAATGGGCTATCAAGGTACTGATGAAGAAACTTTGTGGATTCCCGCTATGGAATTGGGCAACACTTCAGAAATCATTGAAGACTTCCATAAAGTGTATCCTGATAAGCCTGGTCCAATCCCGCCTTAACTTTTCCTTTTCATTTTTCTGATTTTCCTTATGTTTTCATGTTCATGTCAATAGTTACATTTTCTGCCTCCTTTTTCCCGTGTATTTCCAACTCAATTCTCCAATTCTAATTCCCAGATTTCATCCCTTTCCATTTCCCTCACCCTTACTTCCAAATCCCACTCCTGATGCTGAACCATCCATTGCACCCACCCAGCTAAAATCTGTGTCTCTTCGGTGTGCTCCCACATAGAACTCGCGTGACAATCCACAGATTTCTGCAATTTGCGAATATCCTTTAACAGCAACTCTGCTGTTCCCTCCTCAGTTTCCACGTCCATACCTTTTGCGACTTCTTCCGCAAATCCCAATTCTCCCAGTCAACAGCATACCCTCCCATCCTTTGCACATTCATTGCATGTCCCATTCATACCATTTGTTATCAGTGAACAAAATAAATCCCAAGCCCGACATCCCATGCAGCAATATTTTTCATGCCTGATCCAATTCAATGCAGACTGGTGCACTTTCCAACAAGTAACAGTTTCATCCACCACATCACTTTTCCTTCTCTGAATTTTGTCCTCCACTTCCTTTTTGGCCTTTCTCTCATCTTTCCCACCTTTTTCTGCTCCAACTTCCTCCGCTCCAATTTTTCCGCCACTTCCTGTTGCAACTCCAAAATCTTGCAAATCTGCCTCTCCAGATCATTTTCCAGTCCCAACTTGTCTTCAGAAGGGAGATCTCCAATCAAGATAATCAGTGGCATTGACATTGAGCTTAGAGGGGAGTAGAAACAAGAGGATCAGAAGTTTGGCAAGTTGAACCCCATCCATCACTCTTATATATCACATTAGGGGCCCCACTCAATCACCAAACCAAACTTCCCACACTGATCTTAGGCCTCGAGGGCTTGGCCTTAAGGAGGAGATACTGTTAGAACCCAGATTCATTCCCAGCTTTTCCACTTTTCTCCAACATATTCTGATTCACATTTCCGATACATGTTCCAATTCATTCCATCCATTCTACTTATCCCCATTCTATCTATTTTTAGTCATTTTCTATCAAGATCCACATTTTCGGTCTTATATCCATATTCATCCTTACCTCTGATTCTGTATTCGTTCCGTTTCAGATTTCCATACTTCATATCTTTCTGACTCAGATCGTATCTACTTGTTATATATGACTCTTAGATGTACTTCATTCCTCAGTTCAAATATTGATTCACCTTGACTCAATATCTTCTCATCTCTGTCTCTAAGTCTTATCTGTCCTTCCCATCCTCCAACTTCTCCAACTTCTCCAATATTCCAATTCTCCAAAGTACCAGGACATGAAGGATCCAAGAGGGCACAACCTATAAGTTGAAGCCGATGTTCATACATTTCCGATTCCGAATTCTGACATCCTGACACTTCCAACATTCTGACAAAAGGAAACCTAGTTCTTAATACCACCTTGCCGTGTAGATTTTGGTATGAGAGCAGGTGTGCATATTTTTTTTTCATAACCTCACTAATGCAACATTAGGGTTGCCGCCAAGATTCTTGATGAGGAATTGTCAGATACTATCACATTCTCTGGGGGGTTGTTTGAGGCCACCATTGAGGCTGTGCTTGCTCAGCTCCAACAACTGCCCCTCCAGCCCCAGCCTGAGTCCCACCTCATGCCGCCTCAACCACCTTCCCTATTTTCTTGATATTTTCTGTTGATTTTTTCATGACGGTTTATCCTACAACTCTTGTAAGCACTTTAGTTTAATGACAATGAAAGGTTTTTTGGTCATTAACAATTAAACCAATAAGCCTATCAGCAAATACAGTCTACTTGGTATCTCAAAACATATATGGCCTGCTGAGGTATCTATTCCAGCTATACTAGATAGCTGTCTCCACATGCAGCTAGATTAGATATAGGTATGTCAGTGCATATAACTAGTTTATATAGATATCAGTGCATGTAGCTAGCTATGCTACTGCCTTACAATGCTAGATAGAGTCTGGCCAATAGGATATCAGCCAGAATTTACCTGACACAGCTGTCCTAGGGTGCCTAGGTATGCCAGCTATTGCTACCTAACATTTGTCCGTTTTCCTGATGTGAGGACAAGATGGATGATAGATAATATAAGGCAAAGGGAAATGGAGACAATGAGGTGGTCCCCTTACATGAGTGAACATTAACATGCCAATGAACAAGCACATAAAGGATATAAAGATGCCAAAGTACTGAGAGGTAAGATGTCTCTCTGGGGAGTCTTCAGAGGGTAGTAACAATATTGCACATTTAGATATCTTGAAGCAACTCAAAGGTTCATCAGGAAATAGGTGGGCTATGGCAATTAGCTGATCTAGCTGGTGCTAGCTAGCTACTTGCCATAGCCCACCTAGCCTCTGGTTCATTCCCCTGACTATTGCTTTAGTTCAACAGCTACCTGCTTGTGAATAGAACACCCAGCCTGAGTTCATCCTGGACTTTTCTCACCTGTAACTTACTTTTACTTGAATATAATATACTGTCTACTACCTAAGAGGGTAAAAATAAGTCTGTGTGGGCCCTGGGGATTACAATCAATTCTAACATCATGATTGGCCATAATTTTTATTCACTAGCCAAGAGTCACAAGTAGTCCACATAGAAGAATACATCATAATCATCTAAAGAGAGAAATACATTTCAAGTCCTACAGTCCGGTTTGTAGCCTGGTGAGGAGAACTGGCACTATGCTACAATCTTCCGAAACTTTCCAACCCCCAGCGGCTGTACAGACATTTGATCCCCCCCCTCCTTCCTTGGTTGTCCTACTCTAGAAGTACCACCCTCGCCCACAGCTAATGGCCTATCCACAGAAGGAGAATCACCGAACCACGATAGCATCCTCGATATCCTCGCCGACGCTCTGGATACTCCTACTGGGCCATGTGCGGTGACCGTACTCATGCGCATACCATACGAGGAAAATAACTCGTTGGTGACGCTCTCATACAGGGGATCCACACGCGCATGTGCCATTTCAGCGAGGGTAGGGAGCGTCGGTGCCTTGAAAGAACTCGGAGTAAAATATGGTTCAAAAGACTCATATGACTGTGGAGATTCAGATTTGGCAGTTTGCTCGTACCCAGTATCAAAGCCATGCTTATCGTGACGATCTTCTTTTATTGTGTTTAACCTGTCCCCAGCATGTTGCACTCGATAGACTTCAAGCGCAGAGGCAACATCCAATTCTTCCCCTTGGTGTGCATCCTCTTTTCCAGACAGGATCAGACTTCGCGAAGAACCGGAAGCGAGGTATGCTAGCCCTTGGGTTCCCGAGGAAGTAGACTGTCCTAGATGAAATAGTTCATTTCTGGATTTTTCGAATTGGTGGCCTTCTCCTAAAGGAATATGTTGAGGGGGGAGTAAATCGAGACCAAGTCCCACATTCGGCGACTCAAAGCCCTCCAGCATCGCAAGTCCAATCTCGACTGAAGCACCCCCAGTCTCAAACGGAGAAGTGGATTGATCCTCATCTTCGGCGATTGACGAGCGGGCGTGAGGATTCTGAGCCACTGACGATACATCATCTCCCTTGATCTTTTGATGACAAACCGGGTGTCCCTGCTGAATGTTTTCTTTCCCCTTCAAGTTTCCCACTCCAATTTTACTAGAAATCGGCTGTGAGCCTGCGCTTTTGTTGTTGGCTCCATTCTTTTTGCCGCTAAGTGGTCCAGTTTGAGCCATCAAAAGCAATGCAGATTCTGGATCCGCAGAGTAGGCCGGATGAAGACGATGGTGGGGGCTAGAAACAGAGGGTCGTAAAATACGGGATCTAGAAGATAACTGATCCGATTCGGGGGCAAGCGCAGGAGGTTGGGAAAAACCAGATGGCATTTTTCCACGAATTTTCTTCTCCTTAATGATTTGTGCTCCAGTCTGCGATATATCCGTTTCGGACCAAGACGACCTCCTGACTGACTTCCCTCCATCATTTCGACTCACCTCAGACATAGAGCTTCTCTCATCTTTTTCGGGGTCTTTCGATCGAATCGCTACGTCCCTGTGATATTCCGAGCCAACACTCGTGGCACTACCAATGAACAAAGGCGACGCGAGAGGTAATCGGGCTCTTGTTCTGCCATAGATTCGATACAAGGCAAAACTCATCACCAGAAGGAACAGACAGACAGGGATAAGAATAAAAGCCAGTAGTGCCGAAGGAAGCGGTGCTGAGGCTGAAGATTTAGCAGCAGGAGATACAGAGATCGAAGGGTGCGCGGCTTGGTTCTGGCCGTGAGACTGAGAGGGGTGAGCTACAAGCAGGATAGTGGAAGTCGACGTGTCGATAGGAGAAGGAGAGCTACCCAATGCAAGGATGGTAGCAGGCGTAATAGAATTTGATGATCCGACTTGGGAAGGGAGTGGCATCAGTTCAACTGAATCGGTATCCTTCTGTGCATCCTCCTTCCCTCCTGCCGATACCATACTTGAGCTTAAGGCCTCTTTTTGTTGCGCCTCCGCCCCCAACTTAGAACCGAATCGTGTGAGTACGCCATGATGGACACCGTGCGATCCTTGTCTCGTCAACGAGTGAGCACTCGTTGAGGAATAAGTATCAGTCATCTTTTCATGTGACTGCTCATAGTTCTTCCTCCTTCTGATATGTTGAGAGCCTCGAGCCACTGAGGGGATATATGTACGAGATGACGCCACGCGATGTGCAGGAAGAACTACAAGCAAGCACAGCCAAGTACAACAGCCCATTATAAGAAGCAATATTAGTGAAAAAAAACGTAGATTTTGCTCGGGCCAGCCGATAGAGTGTGTGTACTAAGTCCAAGTCCACGTCCTGTCACACGAAATGGTCATGGTCACGCTTCTCGTTCTATTTTTAGCGGACTCTGTAATTTTTGACAATCTGGATTTACCATTATGTGCTGGAAGTCAGGTTCTGACAGCTTTAGGAATGTTACAGTAGTGACTGTTTGTAAAACAATCTCGACAGCACGAAAGATTCAAAATCATCAGCGCGAGTCCACTTTATCTAATTCGTTATGTACATAAATTAATGAGAGGCATTCTTAGGTGCCAAAGTGTAGGCAATGGAACCATTATTTCCTGGTCATTTGATCAAAACAGATGAGTTAAGATTAATGCTCACAGGATAGATCTTGTGTGGTATATAATTTTCTACTGAAAAATACATTATCGTCCTTCCGCAAGAAAAAAAAAAAGATAAACGGAGGTGCAGAAAAATCCCCGCACCACAGATATGAGCTCATAGAGTTTAGCATCATATTTTAATGTCGTAAGATGTCAAATCCCACGTAGTCGTAATGATCCATTTCCATTTCTTCGTTGAGATTAACCTCAGATACTTTCGCGTGTCGAGGCCCTTTAGAAATAGCATCTTTGCTGTATAGATTCCATGATTGGAGAAAAATTGTCAGTAGATGAAACGTACAATTTTTCTAATGCTGCGGCATCTCCTTGGGCTACACCGGATACGTCTCCATTCTGCGTCACATAATCAACCTTCAACATCCACATACCCTGTCCCCAATTAAGTAAATAAACAAACGGGATCATTCTTTACAAATCCTTTCACTCCCAACTCCTGGGCAGTTTTCTGTGTAAATGCACGGAAAAAGACACCTTACAGGGTAAAAGAGATGCCAACGTCAATACATACAAGATAGAAATGACAAAAATATCGCACACCTTGAACATGACCAATCACTCGATAATTAAATGAATGAGGCATGAGAATGTCGATTCGAGAAAACTGTGAGCTATGTAACTGAAAGTTGGGAGAAGGGGAGAAGATTCGAAGTTGGACTCCGATCTAACTTTTCCTTTTCGGCCGCGGGAGCAAACAGTTCAGTATCTCAAATGGCTGCTGTCTTGGGCTCAGAACCCACTGGCAGTGGGATCCCAATGCCTGCATCCATCAAAGCCCTTTACTCATGTTTTCCCCTTATATATAATCCCCCAATCCCCCCACCACCGTCTCTCAGCCCTACAAGTACTACGCCAGTCCTCTGGATCACCCCACCCATGCACGCTACTTCCAAGGTTCTCAGTAGGGATGTAGAATGCCTCAAATGGCAGGCTTACATTGCCCTACGCGGAATAAGTGGTACATTGGTCCGTTGGGATGTTGATTCCTCTGGTGGCGTCGATGGGAGACTGCCAACCCTATGGCTTCCAGAGAAAGAAGAACTGCACAGTAAAACTTCGAGGGGGCAAGTCCTCAGTGCGCGAATGATCCCAGGCTGGGCGGATGACGTTCAAGGAGAGCATGTGTGGAACTCGGATTTGGAGGGATACATTAATGAACAAGCGAAAGACGAAAGCAGGGCTTGGATATCTCTACTGGAGGGTTCTGTACATGCTGCTCTGGTATGCCATCTATACACATAAATATTATTCATGGGTGACCGAATTTTGAAAGGAAAGCTATCGTATCTACCGCCACCTGCGCTGCTCTCAACTTGGCTATACTCTCAACCTTCGTATACTGAGCAGCTCACGACTATTCTTGCTCCGCCCCCCGCACCTCTAACGGGGTTTGGGACCCTTATTCCTCCTCTAGGCGTCAACATCCCTACTGTTTCTCTGCAACTTAAATATCGAGAAGCTATATCTGCTCTTTCCGAACGACTTGGCACAGACAAGTGGTTCTTAGGCTCATCGTAGGAACAACTTTTATTCCATAATGGATTCTGTGCTAACTTTTTATTTTACAGTGAGCCTACCCCACTTGATGCCCTGCTTTTCGCATACCTGCACACAGCTCTTTACCCCCGTGCAAAAAGCCAGGAGCGCGCAAGAGCCGAAGTGACACACCGCGTAAATCTCGTTGCATGGGAGCGAAAGGTCCGCACTATTGTTCAAGGAGCTTTTCAGCCGCTGCATCACCAACAGTGGGTTTAACAACTTCATCCTCTTAAGTTGGCCTAATAAAATCCCATATCCAGACTTTCCTCATAGATCCTGTTCTCCTGTGGTGAATAAATGGCCACCAACCCTTAAAATTTTTGAATTCGATGCATTTGATGCTATCGATAAAGAAGACGGCGGATTTTTGTTGCTGGCATGGATATATTTCACCCACGATCATCTTTCATCTTTTTTTTTTTTAGAAAATTATCAACCTTTGCAACATGTTCGAATGCCCTCCAGCATGCATGAGCTCACCCTTCAAACATCTTACCTTCTCACTGGCAGACTCAAAACCATATGTCAAGGTGGGATCATCTCCTTTAATGGAACACCCCATTCTCTCTTTCGTTAGGCCTCCGATACACTGTGACAATGGTCTCTCGGAACTCCTGCTCTGGAGCTCAAGGGGGCTCTTATGCTTTATTCTTGGACTGCACAAGTGACGACTCGACAAAAAATCCCTTTGTTCTCTCACTGTCAAAGACGGTCGACCATTCCACTCCTGCCACGAGATGCCTCTACTCACATGAAACGGGGAAAAATGTAGTAAGCCTTTCCGAATCAATTAGTGAAGGAGTGGCACTGCACTAGTAGCCGTCTCCACGTTCAGATTTCAGGCGTTCCTTATTATCCCTTGCTCAAGTTTGTGAAACATAACAAACAGTCGGGAGTCTCCTCTCTCCGATCTTTCTGCCTATTGAGACTTTCTGTCACAATATTTCAGCCTTAAAGAATTTCTCAAGATCTTATTGGCGACGCCCTTATGAAACACGAACAGTCTTACAATGCTTTTTACACATCTGTCGACTTGTCTCAGACTATGACAGCTTCGAAATTTCTCCGCCCCTCGAGTCTTTTGAATCGCAGTTCGATCTGAGAGTCATCATGGCGCATGTGCTGCCCAAGCTGTTGATCCCTGGGCCGTCAATAAGTCTAGGATAGACTAGGGTATTGCCTTCAATTTTCGGAGATCCGTGCGTCTGTGTTCGTCTGTGTCCGTCTCGATCTGTCGCAACCACCGAGCGATCATGTCTTACGAGCCCTTGTATAACGATAATTATCCGACTCGGGGAAGCCTCCTAGCTGATCACTACAGTAAGTCCATCATGTCTTGACTGCCTTCAAGCCCGCATGCCTTTTAACAATATCTATCTTGCCTCTTCTGTGGCTTCCTTTCCATTCTCGAAACGTTGACCTCCCTGTATCTTGGGAACTGCGGTCTCCGGGCGTCACATTTAAATTTGTGACGCTCCATCATTGCTCGTTGCGTCGAACACAGCATAGTCCCCGAAATCCCCTTCCCTTTTGGAGCATGCGCGCAGCATAATCTCATCGCCGGTTACTAGCACAATCACTATCACACGACGCTCAAACTCCTGCATTACAATTGAATAACCTCGTGCACTCAGGCTCATTTGGAGGCGTCGGGCTGGTACACAAGGGGGACTTGTGCCGAAATTATGGCAGTTGCTGCAGTTGAAAGAAGCTACACTGCATCCCCCACCCGTATCGATGCGAGTTCTGATGAATTCTCGTGCACTGGGACGAGATGTTACATATATGTGATACGCAAAGGACCGTGACACGTCTCAGCATGCCAGGGTCGACTTGAAATTCACGTATACCAGTGAAGGCACCGGATTCGGGCAGTTGCCTAAATAGGATTAATCTACGCGATAGATATCTAATCAATTACGCGACGCGGTAATTTAAGCCCGTTTTGGGAATGAACATCCGGGCGTCATGCTGCGTTGGGAGGTGTCCTGAATAATTTTACGCACGCGCTATAATAACAATTGCATTTGCATTTGCACCGCGGTTCGGGGCGAGGATGGAACGAACATTCAGGACGATGCTACCAGTATTGCCTTCAATTCAACGTACACGTCCACCTGCTCACGGTCGTCGGTCAAACGAAGTCTCCTGAGCCAGTCTTATGATATCGGGAGAAGCTATCGTTGAGTATGTACCTCAAGGTCAACCACGCTTCAATTCAATTCAATTCAGCTCCACCCAGGTCGACCGTGATCTCATTTGCAATTGACTAGTGTACAGAGACCGTACCTCATCTCACCGATTGTACGTAAATAAATATCTTCATCGCCGGCGCATCGATGGCCCATGCTCCAGGCCCGATAGCGGCCAATTTGAACGATTTCCTGGCTTCCAGAACAGAGAAGATCAATCGGGGGCCTGTTATACTAACGTATATCCAGTGTTTACTGACGTCCGAGCGCAATTAATGCCAAGCCCATGTTGACGCATTGAAATCATCAAATTCATTTGTGACACAGACTTTCCGCGCCAGAAGCGTGTTGAACCCTCGTCCGCTCAAACCACACTACATGCGGGAAAAAAAGACTTGTTCCAGCTTCTTCACTTTCTTCTTCAATTTCACAGCTACAGCACCTACGCCCGCGGTACGGTACATTTTTCGTACATTTCGTCTTTCGTTGGCACGGGATAAAGAGGGGGAGGGAGAGGGAGAAAATTGTGCGGGAGATATGTGGGGAGGGAGGGGAAGGGGGTGGGGATGCGGGTGCGTGTTCTATTCGTTACAATGCAAGAAAGTCAAAAATATGAAATGAAATGACAATGAAACCAAAAAAAAAATTTGAAGAATAAATGCATTTTTGTTCAAGAAGAGAATAGTGGCTGAGAGGGGCGTGCGAGAGGCGGAGGGAGGTGATGAAGGACAGAGCGTAGGAAAGCGAGGGCCGGGTAGGGAACTTGAGGCTTCGCGAGGATTTCCTTGGTGTGAAGTCAAGAAGGTGCGGTGGGTGTATCGTGCATGGTCGTGTCGTGTGGATGTATGATGGTCAGTCATGCGCAAAATGTGATGTTCGATATGCGGTGTGATTGCGCAGTGTATGGATGCGATTGCGCAGTGTAGGTGTGCGATTGTCGAGTGTGCGATGTCGAGTGTAACGTGTCCTTGTAACGCGCAATGCCGGTCGGTGGACAATGTGAATGCGTGTGCGAGTGTGCGGGATGCGTGCGTGTAGGTGTGCGAGTGGTATCATCCTCTACATGTGCGGCGTGTGATGTATCAAGAATCAAGAAAGCGGGCGCGTTGGCGGGGCGTTCGTCGTCGGGGTCGTTTTTGGGGTCAT
The DNA here is from genome assembly GCA_015039355.1 of Ramaria rubella. NCBI lineage: Eukaryota > Fungi > Basidiomycota > Agaricomycetes > Gomphales > Gomphaceae > Ramaria > Ramaria rubella. The sequence goes on from MU134347.1 coordinate 262,243, forward strand.
GGAAGGGGGGCCAGGGAAGCAAGTGTGTAAAAGAGGGGATGAGCGGATCGGGAGAAGGAGGATCGGGAGATGGGGATGGACATGAAATCGGGAGGGGGAGTGGCAAGGGAGAGCGCAGCAAACGCAACACCCCTTCTCAGCCTTTTATTTTGTTCACAAAGGAAAACGGGATGGAACACAGTAGGAGGGCCCAAGCAAAAAAGGGCCCAGACCACAAGAAAAGCGATGGAGGAAGAAAGGGAGATGGAAACGAGCATCTTTCACAGTTTCAGTTCGGGCGGTCGTGACGGTCGTGGCCAGCAGAATCTGAATAAATACGCGTGGCAGGAGGGGAAGCTGGCGCGTGTCGTGCGGGTCGTTTCTTGGGGCGGAGTGAAGGGTGGAGGGAGGGGGTATGTGCGCTTCTGCTTTATACGCTGACGCCTTCTACGACGGCGTCGAGGCCAAGGCTCGGGAACGACGCGGAGCGATGGCGCGGATGTGGGAGTGGAGGCGCGGTGGTGTACGTGCCGACGTCAGCGTCGATGTCTAGGCGTAGCGACAAATTAAACATGGGCGGGGTGTGCGTGGCGAAGAGGCCTGCTGGGAGCGCGGCTACGGATGCTGCGAAGATGCCTGTTGGGGTCGCAGAGACGGACGGCGCGAAGATATTTGCCGTGCCGAAGATACCCCCGCTGCTGCCTGCGCGTGCACTGGGAAAGACGGGGAGTGGCGGCGCACGAGGGGGTGTCGACTCTACGGAGGACGAGTCGTACTCGTAGGCAGAATCGTAGGATGTAGACGAGTCTTCGCGGAGGGTATACAGAGGCTGTGCGTGGATGTCAGTGCGGAGAATGGTCAGAGGAGCTGGGTGGCGCACCTCACGCTCGGGGGTGCGTAGACGTTGTGTGCGCGGGGAGAGAGGCATTGGCTCGCGGCGGCCCTGCTCGACGTCGTCTGCGGCACCTGCGTCGTCCTCCGCCTCGGTCTCGTTCTCCGGCTCAGCCTCGGGCTCCTCCTCTTGCTGGCCTTGGCGCAGCAACACATGTCAGCACGAGCAGCGGAAGACGAGGGACGCGGCAGAGCGCTGACCTTGCATGACCCGCCACCACTCAATGTCTGCGAGGACACGTCTGCTGGTCGCGTCGGAAGCGCCTCTGCGTCTGCGCTGCGGACGGGCGCTGGCGGTTGTGCTGGACGATGTCGGAAAGGCCGATGATGTCGGCGACGGGTACGGCGCGGCCGCGAGACGGACGCTGGGCGACGAGACGCTGCGGCGGATGACGAGAGGCATGGTGGGAGAGATGAGGGTGGGAGGAGAACAGGAAAGAGAGTCGGGCAGTGGTGCGCTTATGAGAGGGAATTTTTTCTGATATTAGGGCATATTAGGGTATACATAAGGAAGCTGGAGCGGACCGTGGCCGAGGATTAGGGCACCCTTTCCGTCTGTCACATATTTCACATTAGGTCAATCAATCGTTATAGCTGGACCTACAAATCATTACAGCATTGTGTGCAGTCGGTGTGTCTGTCTAATCAGTGACTATCAATTACAATGACTATCAACCGTGGCTATCAATGACTGTCGGCACTGCGTATCACGTCTGCGAACCTCGTCTGCACACGCGATGCTCGCGGCGACTGTCCGTCTCTAGCGGCAAGACTGTGCTTCGCTGCAATCCAGGGCGTGCAATCTGGGGACGTCGACGCGTCAGACACGCTTGTGAAACGCGTTCGACGCGTCAATTGCAGGCCACATCTGGCTAGTGCTCTGTGTCTCCGTGGGTCTAGTGACTCCAGTGAGTCTAGTGAATCTAGTGACTGTTCGCGGGTCGTATATAGCAGTGCGCTGATCTGGTGCAAACGCGCTGTCGCCGATGATGTTGCCCAACGGCCGACAACGGCCATATGGCTCGGATGCAGTAAGGGCTGCGGTGCATCATCCGTGGATAGGATCGTGGATAGGATCCTATATCGGTGGGCGTAAGTGCTGCCGCCTAAACAGTGATCCCTCTCAGGGCACCCGAAGGTATGCTCGTCTCCACCCACAAGACTCCCACAGCCCCTTCTCCGGCCTAGTCGCTGCGAGTATCTGCCATCTGCCAACCTACCCGCCCAATACATTCCCAATTCTGCTTCTCATACATATCTGCTACATCGTTCACCCTGCATACGTTCCCAGCCCATAAGCATGACCACCCCAGAAGCCCAGAAACGAAGCCTGCTCCCAGTAAGCTCAGCGACACCAATCTCTCCCACGTGCACCTCTTCGCTACTCTTGCGTTCGCCGCTTCGACTTCTGGCCTGTTCCCGGCCGATAAAATAAGAATTCCTCCTTCAGGCCTTCAGCCCACGCCCACGCACCTTGTCCTCGTCGTGCCCGCGCCCGTGCCGCGCCCATCGCACTGCTCTCTGGACGCTCTGCCTCCGTGTCCGCCAGCTCTGCCTCCTTCCTCCGCACCTCTTCCCGCGTCGCCTCCAGCAACTGCTCCGCTGTCTCTGCCTCCCGCTCCGCCTAACCATACGGACCGTGATATGCGATCAGCAGTTTGCACGACAGCGCATCTCCCTCGCGCACCTGGTCCGCCTCGCGTTCCAGCCGCTCCACTTTCTTCGTTAGCTTGATCATCAGTATCAGCTTCCGCCGCAGTGGCACATAGTCCCCAGTGTTCGGAAGTGTGCTGAGTACCTCACGGAGATGTGCCCGTGTCGGGTCCAGGCTCGGACGCGACGCGCGTGGTAAGGCTGTATGCGACGTTGAAGATGCAGCGTTCATCGCAGGGAACAAGCCGCATGGACGTCTGAGCTCAAGGTGAGACGAGTCCCTTAACATTCCGCCTTAGGAGGATTACGTACTCTGCTTCTTTCGTCATTTACCAGCGGGGCTCAAACTCTTCTGCGATGCGAACCAATTCGCAAGACTCTATCTACCATAACGAAGCAGAAATCCTCCTCACAAAAATTATGTACATACTCTCTTAGAATCCAATTGCAACCATCGACCGTCCCCACCGCTCTGTAATCTTCTCAATAGAGAGCACCACACCTGCCGCAGCGCCCCCTATGCGCCCCTCCACTGCGCCCCCGCCTCCACTCATGCGTCGCCCCTTCCCCAATACATCAAGCACGCTCCCCGCCCACTCCCCCACTGCTAGCAGCAGGGCCGCATGCTCTAGCGCAAGTGTGCGTCCCCCGTCGAGATCGATGCACGCATCCAGCGTAACAAGTGTAAGCTCCAATGCGGCGGTGAGCACTGTCGCTTCTTTGCCTCCAGCTTCATCATATTCATTTGCATCCGCATCCTCGCTCCCACCCCCTATAGGATCATCCACCCGCCGATTCCCCAGCGCTACAGCGAGTTCCACCACGCCCGGCGCAACGACCGCCACGAACGGAGGTGCATGCCGCGCCGCGTGCGTGAGCACTGCCAGTGCACCCAGGTACTGCGCGAGCACCGTCGCGCCGAGGATGACTCCAGCCCCTGCGCCCCACGTTGTCCGTGTGTCGGTGTCGCGAAGATGGAGCCACATGTGGTTTACGAGCGGCATTATGAAGTGTTCCGCGGCGACCGCTGCGAAGGTCTCGTGGTCGTGCCCGTGGGGACCTGGCATGCGCCCTGTCCCCGCTCTCTCGTCCCAACCCTCACCGGCACGAACTTCAGAGATACGTCCACGCCCACTTCCCCGCGACGACCCGAGGCGCAGCCGACGCGTCCGCGCCGCCTGCGGAATTGCATCCTCTGCCTCCACTTTATTTCTCTGCAACGCCGGTCCCGTTATCCCCCGCACCAGCTGCTGCACCTCGCTCTCTTCACGTCCTTCATTTCCCTGCAGCTGTAGTTGTCCGGCGCGCGCTTGTTCCTGGGGCGTGCCGTACCGCCGATGCAGCGCTGGGGGGAGCATTTTGCTTGGGAATGTGACTGACATCCGAGGGACGCGCGCGGGGGGGACGGGGAGCCCCGCGAGGGCGCGTGCACCGATAGCAAGCGCCGTGAGAATTACGTGGCGCTCTAGGATTGCATATTGATTTGTGAAGAATTGCTCGACAAGCGTCCTGTCTAATGGATCAGTTATGGAATCAAGGGAAGAGACAGTGGGGAAGGAGGGGCATGTGCACGTACATCGCTGCCTGGCGCGGAGAACATTCGACTAGAGCATTTAGTGCACCCTGTCGCTGCTCATCGAATCCGGTCAGCTCGTAATTATCCTTGAGCTGTATGAGTGCGATGGCCAGCTCCACAGCGTTCTCCTCTGCTCGATTAGTGCAGAATCAGTACCTTATCTGGTAACATTCCAAAGATCCACGGCCTCCACGCACCCAACTCCAGCCCAAACCCTTTCTTCCTCCGAATCAGCGCCTCTGCACCCGCAAGTGCTACTTGTATCCGTTCCGCAGCGCCTTCCTCGTCGTTCTTGTCCGAGCGGAGGAGTTTCGCTAGCTGTAGGAGATAGACGGGCTTCGCGACGGGCTTTGAGTGGCCTAGGCGCAGCGTGGGATCTTTTTCTATTTCATCGAGCTCCGAGGGCGTGGGAGACGGTGCGCGTGATGAGCTGGGCGAGTCATACCCCTGCAGGGAGTCGTCGTCCGAGTCTGGGGGCGTGTGTGGAGGGGGTGGGGGTGGGGTAGTGTCGGGGCCCGGGTCAGGGGTAGTAGCGTTATCATTTTTCTCGGAAGTTTCAGGGGGTTCATCGAGATGGAAGCCCTCGGCTGTCCAATCGGGTTGCCACCCCCGCATAGCACGCGCCCAGTCTTTGCTTTCACCAACGCCATCCCACCCGTCGAAGTTGAGCTTTTTGTTACACCGCGCTGCCACGACCTCAGCGACGAGCATCCCGCAGCGGCGCACTTCCACATCGAGGTGGCCGATGTATGTGGAGATGGAGGACACGAAGGGCACAAAGAGGCCGAGCTTTTCTATTGCAGGGGATGGGGAGGCGAATGAGGCAAGGATGATCAGAAAGAGGGAGGTTGTATCTGTCGCTGTGTTAGGAGTGGCCAAAGACCGTGATTGAGGACCTACATCGATGTTGTGAGAGCAGTGAGTGGCGGATGTATTCCGGGTTTGTCCAGAGTGCAACGGTAGCATCAAGAAGTTTCTCCAGTGCTGCAGCGTGAATGGTGAAGGGTGAAGTTATTAATGAAAGTCCCAACGTACCTGTCGAGTCCACGTTTGAATCCTGTGGATCGGCGATCCAGCAAACGACGGCCCGCACGACACCAATATCCCAGGTTCTTCTCGAACCACATATGAGGGCTGAAACGACACCCCAAAGCTCGTCGTTCTCATCGTTCTCATCAACCACATTATTTCCGTACAGCTTCCCCAAAAGTCCTCGTAAAAGTTTCTTGCTCTCCTCGATTTTCCTGTGCGCAGAGGAGGAAGTGTCTCTTCCTGTATAACAATCTAATGCTCCAAACAGGGACGCTACAAATGTTTGCTGTAATGTTGATGGGAGAGAATTGATGACTGCGGCCCACGTTGCAGAGTATCGAAAGGATGCGGCTTCGGAGGATGCGATGGCGACGTTTGTTAGGTGGAGACGTCTACGGATGATTGAGAGTGTTGATGTGAAGAACGAGGGTTGCGATGGTAGACTCGGGGGACTGGGAGGGAACAGGCCCAGGTTTAATAGCTTGAGAAGGAGGGAGCTATGTGATTGTAATAGGGTCTCTGAAGACTTATAATAAAATCTGGGATTTAATGACTATGATAATCATACCTCTCGAGGGCTGTTGTGATATGCGAAAAAGAATCTTCTCAGCGGATACACACACGTTGGAGAAATAGGGGCTGCAATAATAATCAGATGTATGCAGCAGTAGGATGTATACATTTGATACCCACCCTTGCTGCAAGTTTTCGTTGGGAGTGAGATCTCGAGTGCCTTGCATGGCATTCGCAACTTTCCCGGGCAAAGAGCAAGCACTCCGAACATAATCTTCCCACTCTTGCATCAAGCGACCATCCATGCGAGGTTCTATGCCAACATTCCCAGAAAATAGAGCATCGTGTACAACATCTGGCGGATACAGCGAGATGATGTCTCCCAGCATTGAGACGCAAAAATGCAAAATGGCAGCAGGTCCAGCATCTTTGGTATTAAGGGTCTGTATATGCAAAAGCAGTGTGGGTAACGCCGATGTAGCGATCTTTGAAGAAGATTTTACGATTGGTGATGTCTGGGAATTGCCTGGCGGTTCAATATGAGGGCAGAAAAACTCTCGAATCAATTGCTCATGGCCTGCATCCCGAAGCGGTGTTAACCATACTGGGAGTATCGCGTTCAAGATAATATGCTGTACTATTGGAATAACACGGAGGGCATCCTGGGCACGAAGCTCTGACTTGTATTTCGAGGAGGGTTTGAAAGGAAGAGGAATGGAGCCGAGCGCTGCAAGCGCTCGCAGCAGAATGTCCTCAAGATCGCCTAGCAATGCAATAGGAGAACGCAGAGATGTAAGAAGCTGCTGCGCCGGCGTTTGAGGCGTAGGCCCGGATGAAGCAGAGGAGCTGCCAGAGGGTGTGAGGAGCATTGTCTTCGTAGTTCGCCTGTAGAATGCCAATCGGATAGCTCAATAAAGAGCGGGAGCACGACAAGCTTTAGATAACCTCTTTGGTGTCTTTCATGGCAGCATTCTTGCTCGTTGCTCGTTTGCGTACGTTCTTGGTGATCGACGATCACGTGATGCATCTGCACTTACAACATGGCCCTGTCGTCCATTGATGACCCTCGCAGACACGTAATCTTGCACGCTGAACGTATAGGGAATGTGCGTATTTTTCTACGCAACGAACTTACTGAATCTTTTCACGCGCGAACCTAGATCTGGGGCACGGACTTTCCAGGGCACCATCCTGAAGAAGACCACTCCTGGAACCTCGACTGGTTCACCAAAGTGATTCGCCTTCACCCCACTGTATTTTTATAACTGTTCCCTTATCTCGTGGTTCAAAAGAATCTCGTGGTCAAAGTCCAACGGGTTTCCGCTCGTTCTTGCGAATTTGACATTGTCGGCGTCGATGCGTCAGTAGCTAATGCGCTTCGTCGAATCATAATCGCGGAGGTGAGTCTTTTATATTAAAAGCGAGAGCGCACGCTCTGTCTGGAACGAAGGTTTATAGGTTCCGACAATTGCGATTGAACACGCCTATGTATGGAATAACACATCTGTGATCGTGGATGAGGTCCTTGCACATCGACTAGGACTAGTTCCTCTCAACGTAGATCCCAGTCTGATAGAAATGAAAGAAGGTATGCTGCCGCGACAACAGGCCACTTCGAGTCTCAGTTTATGCCAGATAATGTCGCCACTGATCGCAATACCATTGTATTTCGGCTTGAAATCGAATGTAGACGAAACCAGTTTGCCAGCCGAGGAGAGACCGATCCCAACAAACTGTATTTCAACTCTGATGGTAAATAAATATGCGCTTCCTTCCATCATGCTAACCGGAATAAATGCGCTCTTAGTCTTCACGTCCCATTTGAAGTGGCAACCGCAAGGCGAACAGGCTATCATTTTCAAAGATAAAATACCACAGCCAACAAACCGCAACATCCTACTAGCAAAACTACGGCCTGGTCAAGAAATAGACATGGAAGTACACGCCATCAAAGGCATCGGAGCTACCCACGCAAAATGGAGTCCAGTGGGTGCGTGATTTTCTGACTCACCCGCTGGCACAGGACGACTGACTGACTCAGCGCACTATAGCCACAGCATCGTATCGATTACATCCTCACATCCGTATCAAAGCCCCCATCCCCCCTGCATCTGTCCCTAAATTTGTTTCTTGTTTTTCACCCGGTGTCATCTCAACCCGTAAAAATGACGAAGGTAGATTAGTGAATAGATGCTACTTTCTGATATCTGATCCCATCTTCTCGCAGACCAAGACGAGCCAGTTGTCGCATGCGCGCGTAAAGATGAATTGTCCCGGGAAGTGCTACGACATGAAGAATTCCGCGACAAAGTTGAGTTGTCCCGAATTAGGGACTGGTTTATTTGTGCGTTGTTTGGCGTTTTCATTGATTATATTGCTAATTGTTTTCTATATCGTCCGCATACAGTTAATATTGAGTCTGAAGGACCCTATGCTCCTGAAAGACTGCTTGTTGAGGCTGTCTCTGTGATGAGAGACAAGATCGCCGTAGTTCGCAAGGCCATAGCGGACCTTGAGACGGGAGCTGTCAATGCAGATGTAGACATGGGCTAAATAAAATATGTAAGTGCTGTTTATTGAGGCTTCCGGCACTCGTTCATTTACGGGAAACGCTGCCGCCAAGGAAGATAATGCTGTAGGGTTAAAGAGGCGTGGGTAGGACAAATGACAAGGGTCTGGCGCCTTACTGCGAGGCCATCCCCTTGCTTGCACCCATGTAAATTAGATGCTGAGCGCTGCGTACACGCGGTTCAAATTTGAAGTCAGACTACATAAGAAGTATGCAGCATAGTACTACTTACCTGCAAAGTGCCGCTATCATCCTTCAATAAAAGCTTCAACCGCGATGACTGGTCCTCATATGCAAAAGATACTGGGACCTCACCTCAGTAGAAATCCGTCTAAATAAATCCAAAACTCGCTCTCCATTTTTCCACTTAATCCGCGCTTTTTTCTCTCTAACTTTGTCATGAACAATTTTCAGAGTACCTTGTTTTTGACGATACTGTTATGTATGTACTGAGACTACCGTGGGCTACGCAACCGTCGCAACCGTCATACATTCCAGATTTAAATCCCTGTCTGTGACTCAGTGTGGATATCGGAGAGCATTAAATTTGCTTGTCTACTTTTGTCTATAATTCAAGATGTACGTGTACATTAATGCATCACGGACGAAAGGCCCTCTGGGCTGCGAGTAGATATACCGCATTCCAGCAGCCACCTTAAATAGCTCGGCTTCGTAAAGCCCAGCGCTTGGTTACGTCATAACACTGATGGTCTTTCGCCCAACGTCCTTTGCTGAACGTCCTTGGAACAATTTTCACTTCTATGGCTGGGGCTAGGAAACTGCCAAACAGACCGGTTCTCGCACAATCTAATTCTATTTTACACAACGTCGGGACTGCCTGGCCAGTAGCATCCAACTCGAGTGGCGGGTAGCGACTCGGATGAACGCCAGCCACAGTATTGTAAAGTTCATAAGAATGTCATAAAGACAGGTCAGGTAGGCTGCCAATTTTTCCAGCGTGAGGATGAATATCCATCATCTCTATTTTGCGCTCCAGAGCCTTGCTGCTCTCTGTTTTGTGGCAATCGTAATACCCTCAGTCAGCGTCGATATATACAAATCGCGCACTCCCAGATCCCCTTTCCCTACCCAAAGCCCTTCTTCAACCCCTCCAACCCCTGTCTCCACGTCAGCACAAGCGACCTCGGAGTTGTCCCCACCCATTGCAGCGATCACTCATGAAGTTTTGACTCAATATGAAGAGGATTCTCATGGCTATATCATCGTCTGTTCGGAAGATCTTAACAACAACAACGTTTGCGGCCCAGGTACATGTCCAGTGCTTACGCTTGGATCGTATCCCCCGCGGCTCGTACTTCCTCCTGCTGTCTTTGAACGTCATGAAGTCACAGTTCCATTGCTCACCCCATATGAATCCCGAAGTGTCCTTCTCGAGGACATCATCAACCAGCAGAGCTCCGACACATTCAACAACAGTTTATGCTTTCTTGTCCTAAGTATTCTTCTCGGCGCTGTGGGTGCGCGCCGACTCAGCACGCATAAAGAGCTGCAACAAGATCGCGAAGCAGAAAGGATGGACTCCGCATGGCTTAGCCAGGTGGTCCCAGAACAGGCCGCAAATGACAGGGTTTTCAACGATACACCGTCTACTCAGACGCACATCTTGGGGTTGTGGACTCCTCCCCGCCAGAATGATATTTTATCACCATTTGAGATCCCCTCTTCCCTGGTCATGGTACCAGTAGCACCTGATACAGTTGATAAGTCACCTCGGGAGCATAAAGGGTGAGTTTTGTTTGCTGTCCTAACCACTGCGTCTTAGGATGTTAATTTTGTGTAGGAAAAACGATGAAGTCGAATCTCAATATCCTAATGCTATTGAACAGCCGAAGGATATCGAGACACGCATGATGGCTTCATTACCGTTGGCGTTCATCTCTGGGATCTTTTCTGACCACTCTAAACCTTTTTATTTACAGGATAAAACAAGTCATCGCCTCTAGCGGTAGGCCGGGCTCTCTACTGTCTGCGCCCTTCCCAATGCCGAAGGTCAAGCGTCCATGCATCGATGCTACGTAAATGTTACATTATTACTTATAGCCATGCATTTCCTAACAGCGTTTTAGTTCACATACTTCAGGAGAATCTGCACCCGTCAAGATCATGAAGCGTTATCGACATCAGATCGACAGACCAATATTGCCTAGGTGAACATCCCTTTCATATGGTTGTGGCGCTATACAAAATAACATTCATCTTATAGAAGGAAAGCCGTTCCTCGCCCACCCTCACCGGTGACCCCTATATTAGAAGTGCTCAAGGGCCCGTAAGTTTTTATGACTTGGGCCTAGTTGTGTTTAACAAGTTTCAATTTCTTCCGCTTCAGGGAATATGATGCCTTCATATCTCACACGACACTTCAAGAACCTTATTCTGATAGGCAAGCAATAGCGCTTTATTACCATCAGATTTCCTTTTCATTGTTGCTGTCATTGATAATCAACTAATCAATGGCGCCATTGATAGGATCTTTCAAACGAGAAATATACCCGGACTTCCAACGAATGCTCCTGTTGAAGAATCGACACTCTTCGACCGGTACTCAAAGGACAATAAGTGAGTTACACGTACTGGATTTTGATCTCCCTTTTCTAACAGATTCATATTAGTGGACACACTGCGTTGAAACGTGTCTCCAATGTACTCGAGAGTTCCGCCGGCCATGTATCATCGATTCCCGAGTCAGTATTGATCATTGATTTTGTTTCAGTCGTTATTCAACATCTTTTCTAGAGCCCACGGAGTGCAAATTTTAGAGACTTTAGAGACTGGCCCAAATCCTCCGATCTCCCCCGTGCAAACTGACGCATTGACTCTTAACGAGCTTGGACTGAGACTTGAGCGAGTTCTTCATTATCACTCATGTCACACTCTGACACCTAGGTAACGCCGTCGTCTCACAGAGCCCTTACACTCTCCCAAAGCCATAAAGGGTCGATGTTCGTAATATCACATTGTTTCATGACTTGACAGGAAATGACACAATCTTTCTCAGTGCGCAGATAAACATTCTAGAGAATATTCCTATCTCTTTGACGACTGCTCCTTCCGAAGAGCCGCTTTCCTCCCTGTGCGGATCCTCTAGTTGCAGGTGAGTCTTGTCCTTGACGTGTCTGTTGATGATATGTACCATATACACAGTGTAACGAGGATCCCGTCAATTCCTGATATCCATCAGGTCTTCCAGCGTGATAGGGAGGCTATCACTCTAGCCATAAGCCCTTCAACATCCCCATTGTTACTATTTCCTCAAGTGCTCGCTCCCGTCAAAGTGACAACCCCTTTGGAGCATGGATATACGGATTTGAGGTGGGTGTTTGAGGTGTTGGCCTAACCAAATGTTTTCTGATATGTTTATCTGCGTCAGTTTGAGCAACCCTGCAGTGGCTCCTGTACCTGTTCGTACACCCGAACGTCACACGCGTTTCATACGGTCAGTTATATTATCAATGTAAGTCTTTGTTCCCTACTTCTATTTACATCATAAAGATATAACACCTCTTCCTTTAGTACACCCTCACATGTTAAGTCGAGATGCGTTGACACCAGGTCCGCCCGGGAACCATACTTCAATAAACATTCCTTCACAGTCTCACAACCTGAACAGTAGGTCTCGCTTTACAATGTTGCACATTGTACATCATATGGCTATATTGCTTTTTAGACCCAGACTTCCAGACTATGAGGACGTGTTCTACGTCAAACCCCACACAACCGATCGTGACACACGGTTGGATGGACTTCTTTCACTTGTCGGCTCACAGACTCACTGTCTGTCTTTTAGCCATGCATTTTGCCCACGAAACCCCACCTCCCCGACATCTTCATTCCTAAATGATTCCAAGGAGGATCGAATGGATGTTGACTCTCCATTAAAGATTAGCAAAGCGCCTTTCACCAAGCCCGCATCGTCATTTCCGGCCCTGTTTGACCCAACCCGTGTCAGGTCCCAGCCGGATTTTGCTACTCTGCTCGAGAACCCTATCAAACTCTCACCATGGAATATCAAACTATCTGCGCTGAGTGGAACTCTCCCCGAACTTTCCCTGGGTGCTCGACAGCATGAAGAGCAGCCGCACGACACTGATATTGTCATGGAAGCAGCTTATCCCTATGAATCTGTGGAGTCAGTCGACTGGGATGGATTCGACAGACAAGTGGCTAATTGGAGGTCTAAGTTCAACCATCCCCCACGTGACAACTATTGGACTAGGCAATCTCAGATCTCGGATTTTCCGGCCGAGTGGTGCCCTCTGCAGACCTGTCCAGCCTGAGCCAGCCGGAGGAATGGAGCGCCTCAAAGTGTCTATTAGACTGAGCATCCTCAGACCTCGAACCAATTTATTTCTTCTAGTCCTTATACATATCTGCCCTATCATTTCTGGATAACCGTGCTCATTTCCTTACATAAATAATGCTTTTTGCCCAATACATCCGAGAAGCCTGATTGCAAGCAGCTTCAAACTTTCAAAATGCGGAAAGAGAGACTTAGACAAAACGAGGTAATATGTGAAATACATCAATGAGTTCATAGCGATTTCACGCGGAATTCGCTAACGTGGAACACCCTATCGTATAATAAAGTTGAGGATGACTGGTCAGCGCTTGAATCCTTCCCATTCATCTGGACCTTGCACTTTGGTGAGCAGGGCTCTTCCGAGGGGGCCATACGGCCGCGGTGGTACGGGTATCGATGGGCGCGGTATGGGAGGTTGTGGTACCTGTGGGAGACTTTTTGGAAGGGATTGGCGTATTTTCCAAGCAGCTTTGACGCTGGTGGAACGGCCGATGAGCTGGAGTATAGTCAGCACAATGTGGGGTTAAAAGCTGCAATGGGATGACAGAAAGTTGTTGAAAGTGTGCTAGCTCTCACCTCATCTTGCTCTATGCCGTCCATTATGCTCTGCACAATCTTCTCGACAATAGAGCGATGATTGCCCTCAGGCTTATCGTCCCGAAACCGCATCATGCGCCAGCCTGCCCGACGCGTATCCCAACATACCTCTACAATACGGTCGTCTATTTGCTCCCCTGACGCCTTCATTCTGCGTTTTCGAATGAGCTTTATCAGCAGAAAGGACGAAGTTACCTACTTTGCCCACTCTTCATCATCGACAGCCATCATATCAAAGTACTCATACGCCTCACGTTGTTTGCCTTTCGCATCTCGTCCACCGCTGCGGTCTTTCCCCAGCCATGCATTTAATACAAATTGTGGCTTGGCACAAAAATCAGGTTCAGAGGGATTCGTTGTCGATGGTGGGAAGCGAAGATCGAGTCGGAAGTCGATGCTGTTCTCTGAGGGTGGCTTCCATTTCAAACTGCAATCACAGTCAGTCAAGGATAGTAAGAAATAAAGGTGGCATTTAACGTACATACGTTGGTCAGTACCGACGACGTACCCGGATTCAGCGCACGTGTAAATGAGGCCGTCGTTTCCATGTTGAAGCCGAGGGATATCTTCTTTGATAACTTTTTCCACGTAATACGAAAGCTCCATTCGTTTGATGTTTATGCTATAATGCACCAACGTTCTGGCAATAGTCTGACAATGTCATGGATTACAGACTTACTCAAATGGCCGGTTCTCACGTAATGCTGGAATATCAAGCAACATCTTTTCGTATGGGTCATAAAACCACTGTCGCAGCCTCTGCAACCCTTGTCGCGTTCAGTTTTTTGTTTCAAGAATAGAAGAATGGGACGGACCCCATATCGAGATGACAGAGGCTTTGACATGACATTTTGCTCGTTTATCACAAGACAATCAAAGATTAAAAGACGTAGAGTTTCCTAAAGGATAGGATTAGACGTGAAAGAAAATGGCGCCGGATAAAATGGGGAAGATTCAACTTGGCTTGTTTTGGGATCAATATCAATAACAAGTTCTCCATCTAAGATTGTATCACCCAGCGGCCGACGTGGATCCTCGTGGAACGGAAAATAATATCCAGACACCATGCGATACCGGTCATGTCGATCAATCTGATACATTTCACGTCAGCATTCTCGTCAGGGTAAGGGGTTGGGCGTAAATATTTACTAGGTATACTTCTGACACATTCTCTATCCGGCGCACAAAGACCAGCACGCGGACACCGTCAGATTTTTCGCAGACCCAGTAACTACCAATAAAGAGTGAATGAATGAGTGTGAAGTGAAAGAACAGACATACTCTTCAGTCTCGAGTCTAACGAGATCTTTTTTACCAAAGCTAATGGGTTGGCTGCCGGGAAACCTGAGGTAAGTCGCAACCGAAGAGTTATAATGCGGTCAAGCATTGAAGCGACGCAAACAAAATGATATGACAGATGGTTAGCCCTGAAACAAATGAAACAATTTAAGAACATGCCGGTAACGATCCAGCCCACACAGATATGCCACTTGTCTTTTCAAAAAGGCAACATGTTCGTCGGGGACAATCTCACCCGGAATATCTGGTATTCGTGGCATCCTGCCAGTGCTGTTTTACGCACACTAATGAGGGAGAGTGGCAAGCGCAATACTTAAGGGGTAATTGCCGCAGCCAACGCCACGGCACCTTACGTAAGTACCGAGTCTTATACCAACTACACAATATTGTCAAATCTCAAGTTGTGCTACATCAAGCTGTAAATAAGATCGTGAAAGGCCGAGACTTTCTATAACCAACCGACCCCGAGCGGATCAGACTGTTGCCCCTGTGGGGACAGAGACTGTAGGGGAGGTTCCTGTGCGACTGTCACTATACTTGGGTTTCGGCTTGGAGGTGCGACTGTCACTATACTTGGGTTTCGGCTTGGAGGTAGAGGAGTAGTTGAAGGTGCCAAGATAGGTAGCGTGTCAGATCTGCGCGAAGGAGTCGACAAGGAAGTACGAGACACTGAGGCAAGAGACGCAGACGAGGAGGATGAATAATTTAATGGGGTGGGGTGTGCGACTGCGGGATCTAGAGGCAGTGATATGATCGGTGTCGAAGGCTGGCTTCTCAGCTGGCCTACCGGCTGACTCCGCATTGGAGAAGATGGCCGTTCGACTGATGCCCAGGGATTATCACTAATAACCAGTGTCTCCGTGGCACGAGATCCTTGTCGTCCAACACGTTCTGCCCACGGTGTCCCTGCTGAATCTGTACTTTGCAGTTCGCCGCCCGTCGCTGTTAGATTGGGGTTTGAGCTTGTGGACGAAATTGATGTAGATGCAAAATCCTTCGCAACACCTTCGTAAGCATCTCGTACCCCTGACAGCGCTGCGGACGCATTCGATGATAGTTTGCCCCACATCGATCGGAGGCCACCACCAGTAAATGCATCAGGCAATTTCGGAAGGGCTGGACCTGGTCTGCTTTGACGTGCTAATGAGGATGGGCCAGCTTCTGACTGCTGCGACTCGGCGTTCGATGTCTGGAGAGAATACCCTGAATTGACAGAGCCAAATGGTCTGAAGGTCTCGGTATGCACACTAGGAGGGCGGTCCAGCTTTGTAGGCAAGGATGGTAAAGATGCTGATGCCGATGGGGTCCTTCCAAGGCCATTGGCTTGTGTAATGGGTTTAGAAGATGTGAGAGGAGGGGTAGACGGTGAACGAGCAGGAGATATGATAGGGTCGTCTTCGGCGGAGTCGACGGATCCTGAGATCTCAACACCTGCCGCTTCAGTCAAAATTCTTCCATTCATCTCCTCGTCCGTTTTGCCATACAGCTCATGCCAAAAACGCACGTCCTTTGGATTTGGGAATAGAACACCCATGTTTGCACCAGGCAATCGGCTCTTCGGGTCGTCGAGAGACGCGTCGTATTCCAGGTTTATATTCTTCTTCAACTCCTCGGGCGAATTGAACCAATCCCACGCGCTGACGGTGCACTCACTTGCCGGCCTTCCACTATCGTCCCCTGCGCGTCGTGCTTGTTCATTGTTGTACAGGAACGTACCAAATTGACAAGCATAGAGGTGATAGTGCAACCGCTCAAGGAAGCGCTGATTGAATTCAAATCGGGTTGGATGTTGTCGCTGAATTTGACGGACACATTCGAGGAATTGGTGGAACACTGGACTTGTCTCTTTGAGATGATGTTGAGGCGTGAACTTGTTCTGCACAGAAGCCAGAAAAGCCTGCGCGGCATCAGCACTACCTGTGTTATCATTTGTTCCTGCCGTTAGGAAGAATTTTTCGGAGGAAAGATGACCGCAACGATCCAAGAATCTGTGCCCGAAGGATAACCAGTCTTTCTCGATGAGAATCTCAAAGCCCCGTATGGTACGGTAAAATGGATCAAGACAGAGTTGAGCGAGGCTGGACAGCTGGGCCGTTCGATCCCAACCATCAGAGCAATGTATCAGTACGTGAGACGAGTTAACGTGGATGTTGCGAACAACAAGGAGTGTGCCATCAAGCAGTGCAGAAATATAACGAAGCCATCCCGATCTTCTAAGCGCCTGACGATCTAGAAAGACGCTTTCTGTGGGCAGAGGCCTCGAGGGATCCATACTTTGCAGTGCAGCTGCATTTATGTCCGCCTCTCTAAGTGCTTCAATGACTTTTGCCAACGAGTCGCGCATGACGTGGATGTTGTCGACACCAAGGTATACTTTCTTGGCGTCCTTGTAATGATCCATGTTTTCCGTACCCGCGCCTTTAGCGAAAGTGGCCATGGCGTTGGTGGTAGGCCGAGCATCGGTTATGAGGTTAGTAGCTGTTGCACCGTACACTTTGGCATCAGAGAACGGTGATTCAGGAGAGTGGTGGGATTGAAAGATGGCTTCTATCAGCTTCTCATCCTGCACTGATCGATTGTTGGTCAGGCCAACCAAGGGTTGGCTTGCCCGGGTTATGGTGCCCTATTGAAACTATGAGATGTGATTAGACGGCCAAATAGAAAACAAACAAACATAATTCGCCCAGTGGAGATAGACCAAAGCTGGTATTCGCGATCTGCTCCGATATTTGCACGCATATGCTAGCGTGGTATCGCTGATTTTCGTAGGAACCACCAGGCGGGCCGGATAAGTAGGACAGAACTATCCAAATGATTGTCTTTGAGTGATTCATTATATGAAAGGTTCCTTACCGAATAATCTTTGTTAATATCAGTAAACCTCCATGCCTTTGTGCGAGACCCTACACCCATCCGCGCAAACTCTTCACGGGGTGAATACAGGGACCACCCAATCTGGGTGGGTAATGAAGGGTTTGGTACATAGTTGAAAGCGTATAGTTGCGTAACCGAAGCTAAATATTCAAACAGGGTCGGTACTTGTGATGGATTGAATACTGCAACATACTAGCTACCGTGAGTTCCTTCACACTCTCAAACACATCGGTTGCGTCTTGGTCTTGAACAAATGAGAGCGTAAACGTTTCAAATGTCCGGCAGCGAAACGCAAGCGGTGTCAAGCCTTGTAATGTCTGCGGTAGACGAGTGACCAAGGATATCAAAGGGTAAGGAACCTAGAGCAGCAACTGGGTGGCGGACAGGGTAGGTTAAACATACAGAACTAACCCACATCTCCTCTTCAGGAGTACCATCGGCCTTATAAATTAAATGGTGGGCGGTAAGATGTAATGTGCCAGCAGTGCTACTGCCTGGTTTGTTGCACAACACACCCGCGACCTGCATAAATTATTCGGAATTTTACATCCGGAAGCTCCTCCAAATATCATCGACGCGTACTGACCTTAGCCACTCTGATTGAATCCATGGTACTCCCCTCCTTATGAAGAATAGCGAAAACGAAAGATGGTAGCCCACAGTACTTTACAGTGTAGTAATTCGTGGCTCTGAGCCCGTCCCTTACGCCCAGGCCCCAGATCCCACGCTCCGAGGAGCCGCTCGCGGAGCATAAACATTCTCAATCTGTACTTGCCTTATATAAATTCTAACAGAAGACACTGACAGTGAGCATGCCGATATTCTTCGCATTCACCTGCTGTTAATATGGCCTTGATTAACCATAGAGAGGGTACCCCCTCCGGCATCTGCACTCTCAATCTAGTTTCTTGGTGTTTGTTGCTAGTGCAGCAACGTCGCAGCAACATTCCTTGTAACTTCATCATGGCTACAAGCAATTCTACGAATGCGTTTGCGGGTCCCTGGTCTTCTTTGAACCCTCCTCTTACGTCTTGGATGTAAGCAGACACTGCGAGCTGTGCACATACACTCAACTTACCTGATTCTTCAGCTTGGACGTTATACAGTCTCTCGGTCACAGTCAAATGACACCAGTGCAGGCCAGTACAATACCCTTATTTATGAAGCACAAGGATGTAGTTGTGGAAGTAAGTCCTCCCGTTAATTAAACTTAATCATAACATACATTCTACAGGCTGTAACGGGATCAGGGAAGACGCTGTCGTTTGTAATCCCTATTCTGGAGAAACTCATAAAGCGTCGTCATGAAGCACCTCTACGCAAGAATGAGGTTGGGGCCTTAGTGATATCCCCTACACGGTGTGTCTGGTGTCCCAGATTATTGGCTATAATGCTGAGATTTGTGACAGTGAGCTCGCTACTCAAATACATTCCGTATTCTCGCTATTTCTTTCATCTCAACCTATACCTGAATTGTCCTCAGCTGCCTGCGACGGCGACGCCTCTGTTCCCTCGTCGCCGACGTATCCACCCCCGCTCCTCCTAATCTCTGGGACGGCCTCTACACCTTCCCAAGATGTGTCGCGCTTTATGAGCACTGGCGCCGATATTATTGTGGGAACACCTGGCCGGGTGGAAGAGTTTCTTATAGGCAAGGGCCGCAGTGTTGTAAGCTGCAAAGAACTGGAAGTCCTGGTCTTGGATGAAGCAGATCGGTAAGATATGTGAATCTACGTTTAAAACCATGATACAAATTTCTTTTTAGCTTATTAGACCTTGGCTTTGACGCCTCTATAACACGCATAATCACACACCTCCCCAAGCAGCGTCGGACAGGTTTGTTCTCTGCGACCATGACGGATGGGTTATCATCACTTGTTCGCGTGGGGTTACGAAATCCTGTTCGTGTCGTGGTGAAAGTGGAAGCGAAACGTGGTGTCAAACGTAAGGCCGGAGAAGATGCCGTTTCCGAACGCCGTGTTCCTGCGAGGCAAGTCAAATTTTTACATTTCTGAGCGTTTTACTAATAAAGGATGCAACAGCTTGCAGAACTTTTTCACGGAATGCAAACCATCCGAAAAACTCGTTCAACTCTCACGCATTATTGTACATGAGCGGGAGCACCAGGGTTCAGCAAAATTCATCGTCTATTTTGCGACATGTGCATGTGTGGATTATTTTTATCGTGTAAGTCACCTTTCGTGATATCTTCTTTCCCCCGAATTTTTATAATTGGGTAGGTTCTACCCGCCATCCTTCCGAGCACTCATTCTCTTCATTCACTACATGGCCACATACCTCCTGCGTCACGTACAACCACACTTGCCACCTTCGCATCGCATCCATCCACACCTGCTTCACCTTCCATTCTGCTATGCACCGACGTAGCTGCGCGCGGTCTTGATTTGCCCGCTGTAGATGTTGTCATACAATTTGATCCGCCTGTGGATCCTAAAGGTTTCTCCCATCGCTGTGGTAGAACCGCGAGAGCAGGGAGAGAGGGAAGAGCGTGGTGCTTGCTTGGGGAGAAGGAAAGAGGCTACGTAGGTGCGTCACGATTTGTCTGCGTATCTCACATTGCAAAGCTTCATTCCCCCCTTTAGACTTCCTAGCGGTGCGCAAGATCCCTCTCATAGAAAGGGCGTTCTCGGTAGGGCCAGGATCTTCTCAGAGTGTCGCTTCGCAAGATGCGGAAGGCGAACGTTCAGAAGACCCCATGGTTGAACAAAACCTGTTGAAGATACGAACCCTTGTCCTACAAGATCGTGACAGTTCCGACAAAGTAAGTTGCTGGTTACTATATACCATCGCATGCCCATGGTACCTTTGAATAGGCGGTGAAGGCGTATGTCTCATTCATCCGCGCGTATACGAAGCACGAGGCGTCGTATATATTTCGATTAAAAGACCTCGATTTAGTAGGCGTTGCCCGCAGTTTTGGACTACTGCGTCTGCCGCGCTGTCCTGAGTTGAAAGGCGTGGACACCAAAGCTACAGGTTGGAATGATGCGGACGGCTTTGAGGTTAGTTCGCAATCATTCTCGTTCGATTCGTTATCCACCACATTACGTCTACAGTGGGACACATATGCATACAAGGATAAAAAACGGGAAGCCAAACGTCTTGAGGAGCAAGCCGCGAAGCGCTCCAGCCAAGCTAATGAAGAGCGACAACGTACACGCACAGATCGTCGGGAAAAGAAGAAGAGAAATGAAGCATGGTCATCAAAAGTCGTGCAGAAAGAAACACGGGATCAGAGACGAGAAAAGAAGGGGCGGAAACGAGCGTGGATCAAGGCACAAGTTTCATCCAGTACACCTAATGCAGATAATCCGGACGATGGTACGGATGGAGCGGAAGACTGGGAGGAGCTCAAAAAGGAAAACCGACTGGCCAAAAGAGCCAAGCGGACAGGATTGTAGTACTTTTTCTAATCTTACTTATCAAGCGTGGCCGGCTCTTAGTTCCCTAAGCATTTTACGGATTGATATTCGCTAGTGTATTCTGGACAAGCTCCCCCTTAGGGTAGTCCATTGCGGCGAGATTGACAAGCCCAAAGTGTCTGCTGCGACCAAGTGCGGCTTCGTCGCGCGGTAGAGTCTCCCCACGGTTGAGGACAACGCCAACAAAGCGACGAGGTTTGCCCCCTCGCCAGGGCAAGCTGTAGTAACGCACAAAGCCTGGAGCTATGGCGTATATTGTGTGATCACGTCCGATTTTCACCTGGATTCCAAGTTAATAGAATCAAGTGCAAGGAAGGAACATTACACGGACATGTTGACCAGGGTGGAATTGAGTGCCTCGTTGGCGTACAATAATGTTTCCGGGAATAACATACTCGTCTAAGAGAAAATTTAGAAAAAAAAGACAGCCTGAGGGGGAAGAGGGGGGAGTTACCAGAGAATTTTTTGACACCTAATCGCTTTCCTGGTGAACTTCCGTGGTTACGGACTGTACCACCTGCACGTTTGGTGGCCGTGCGCACTTGACCTAGTGCTAAAAGGAATTAAAAAGAGAAGGAGGTAATATATATATATACCATACCGTGAAACTGGGAAACTGCTTTCTGCTTAAGAGCGGCGAATGAGCCAAGCCCGAGCATTATTGTAATTTGTGGACAAGCCACGAGCCTCGACTGCGAGCATATAAAACTCCGCTAACGATCTCCTCCTTTTTCTTCCATCACCTCGCAGCGCCCCTTTTCACCTATCATGGTTATTCTAGCAACTTCTGACCATGAGCAATTTGTCGTCGACAAAGAAGTTGCGGAGCGCAGCGTTCTGATCAAAAATATGCTTGAAGGTCTGTTACCTGCGCGTAATTTGAAAGTGCCACACTTAATTTGACTACGATTACCCTCTGCACCTCGCTCTAGATGTGGGAGAGAGCGACCAGCCCATTCCTCTACCTAATGTCTCCTCTAGCGTCTTGAAAAAGGTCAGTGGCTGGTGGCGTTCGTGTGCATTAGCACTTCCACACCAACGCGTCTACTATCATAGGTTTTGGAGTACTGCGAACATCATCGTGGAGATGCACTGCCTACTGCGGATACAGACAATGCCGACGAAACTCGGAAACGAACGACAGACATCTCAGAATGGGACCAAAAGTTTATCACCGTCGACCAGGAGATGCTATTCGAGATAATTTTGGCAGCAAACTATTTGGACATCAAAGCTTTACTGTGAGTATGAGTGTGATTTGTGTCCTCGTTATCGCGGGGCCCATTTCAGGATGATGACAATCGTTTATGTACTGATTATGTTCAGCGATGTCGGATGCAAGACTGTCGCGAATATGATAAAGGGCAAGACTCCTGAGGAAATCAGGAAACTCTTCAACATTGTTAACGATTTCACTCCTGAAGAAGAAGCTCAGATCAAGAAAGAGAATGCACGTCCTATGTTCTTAACTTGCTCGCGCCGTTGCTCACGTTTCTCGTTTGAAACAGGAATGGGCTGAGGATCGGTGAACGTCTGCATGGACTTTACGTCGTTATAGCTTTTGATTCGAGGTTGCTTCGATCCTTCCCCCTTTTCCTATCCTGTAATGTTTTACTCTCTCCTTCATGCTAAATGTACTCGATACAACAAGTAACGTGTATCATCCTTTGAGCACTTCAAGGCGTGGGAACCCTGAGCAGCCAATAAATGCCAATAAAATGCAGCCCATGGCGTGATCGAACGCCGACGCTTATTGTCGTACCTGCTTAAATTTTCGTCCGATTTTTCTTCGAAGCCTATCCTTCTCTTCACCAACCACCACCTTCCCTCTCCTTAACCTTCCTTCCTTGCATCATGCCTGCCGCCAACGGTAACGTCCACAGTGCCCTCGCTCCTGGTCACTTCCTCTTCACCAGTGAGAGTGTTGGTGAAGGTCATCCTGGTGAGTACTGCGTTGGAGACGTTTTTTCCCTCACTGAAGTCACTATATTCCAGACAAAATCTGTGATCAGGTTTCGGACGCCATCGTAAGGATCTTTCACCATCGCTGACTGTTTCGTCGATGCTCATCATACATTCCCATCTCTAGCTCGATGCCTGCCTCGCCCAGGATCCCTCGTCCAAGGTCGCCTGTGAGACTGCATCCAAGACGGGCATGATCATGGTCTTTGGCGAAATCACCACCAAGGCGCAATTAGACTACCAGTCGGTCATCCGCAACACGATTAAGCAGATCGGATATGATTCCTCTGAAAAGGGCTTCGACTACAAGACCTGTAACATCCTCGTCGCAATCGAGCAACAGAGCCCAGATATCGCCCAGGGTCTTGACCACGGCTCGCTCGAGGACCACGGTGCTGGTGACCAGGGCATCATGTTCGGATACGCGACTGACGAGACTGAGGAGTACATGCCGCTCACCATCATGTTGGCCCATAAGCTCAACGCTGCCCTCGCCGCTGCCCGTCGCTCTGGTCTCCTTTCTTGGCTTCGTCCCGACTCAAAGACCCAAGTGACCGTAGAGTACAAAAAGGACGGTGGTGCCACTATTCCGCTGCGCGTTGACACCGTCGTTATCTCCACTCAACATGCGGAGGAGATCTCGACCGAGAAGTTGCGGTCGGAGATCTTGGAGAAAGTTGTCAAGAAGGTCATCCCTGCTAAGCTCTTGGACGACAGGACCATCTACCACGTATGTTTTTTTTTGGTCCTCAACATTCATCTTTTAAATTTTCTTCTCAGATCCAACCGTCTGGTCGTTTCGTCATTGGTGGTCCTCAGGGAGACGCTGGTCTTACTGGCCGTAAGATCATTGTTGACACCTATGGTGGTTGGGGTGCCCACGGTGGAGGAGCCTTCTCCGGGAAGGACTTTTCAAAAGTTGATCGCTCGGCGGCGTACACTGCCCGATGGATCGGTATTTTTTTTTCTTCTCTGGGAATTTATTATGTGGCTCATATGGCTCATAGCTAAATCGTTGGTCGCTGCTGGTCTTGCCCGACGTGCCCTCGTCCAGCTCTCCTACGCCATTGGTGTAGCTGAGCCTCTTTCCATCTATGTCGATACTTATGGCACCGGAAAGAAGACTGATGAGGAGATCGTGGCCATCATCAAGAAGAACTGGGACCTTAGGCCTGGTGTCATTGGTACGTCGCGGTATTATATGAGGGTCCTGCCAATTCCAACGTCGAACTTTAGTCCGCGAATTGGATCTACAAAAGCCCATCTATCTCAAGACCGCTTCGTACGGTCACTTCGGCAACCCCGAATACAACTGGGAAAAGCCCAAGCAACTCAAGCTTTGAGTATTGCTAGGTCTCGCACTATCACCTTCACTTTCTACAACATGTTTGCGGAAGTTCATCCTTACGCACATTATTGCTTTTATTTATCGCCAAGTTCAACACCCTTGATAGCATCTCACCTGTTTTCCTCTATACCATCATCTACTCCCTCGGTATAGATCACTAGATTACCCCATCGCCCTCTTTATCCTAGCCCATCCCGCCGATCTCCCACCTGTCACGCCGTACTGTCGTTTCTTGTCGTCCTGCTCATTTACCATCATCACTCTGTATTTACCACGCAACATAGCATCAGCGCGCTCAACCGCGTTTCTACCATCGTTGTCTGATCAATCATACATGGCGCTATCATTCAGTTGACCAACTATAAATATCAGAGTACGACAAGTTCTATTTTCTATTTTCTTCTATTTTTCTAGTGTACTAAACCACGACTTGATCTGCGGCAAACCAAGAGCCCCAGTGAACTGACCAATGACAATGCCATTTTTGAATGCGAATACCGTTGGCAGCGCGTACACCTAATAAGCCAGGATATATGGGCATCGAATGCAATGGATATAGTATGGGATGTACACACCTTGTATTTAGCAGCTAGGTTGGGCACCCCCTTTTCCGCTTGTAGCGTTATCAGGTCGAGAGCTTGAGCGCCAACCAAGGACGGGTCGCCTTCTATGCGCTCTAGCAACGGGGCAAGCACCTTGCATGGGGGGCACCAGCTGTCCGTCCCGTTATCGTAAATGTTGTGGACCAGACATGGAAGCTAGGTCCTAGCACTCACTCCTCATAAAACTTGGCGAGAACTATTTTGTCCTTTGTGTTGGCAACGTGCGAGTTGAAAGTCTGTCCAAGAAGGTTAGTAGTACATAACTCCAGCGAATGTCGACTACATACATGTTCACTCGCATCGTGGATCTGCTGGCTGGTCGTTGATGTGGCAGAAAATGCCCGAGATGTGCGCGGAATTGCGCGAGAACTTGCGCGAATGGCATGAAGAGATGGCAACATTTGGCAGGAACGGTTCGCTGCAGCCACATGTGTCATTGGCTGATTTGATTCGGTTACAATTATGCAACGAAAAATGTTGCTATCTTGAGCCAGATGCAGGGTTTCCTTAATACTAGCAGCTAAAGGGTTGCTAGAATATTCAAATCAAGGAGGGCCCATGATTTGAAGTGTAAGTATGATTTGAATTCTAGAGGGGATAACATTACATAATGGGGTGCGTGCCGAACGGCAGTCGTTAGTCCGCTTAGTCATGTCTTATTTAGTGGAAACGCTGTATCACTCTCCTCGTCTACCTTCGTCTCCCCTCCCTACATATTCTGTTTCCTCCGCGAGCGGAGTAGGTCTTGACACTACTGGCATATTTCATCCGCGCTGACTCTCTGGTGCAGGTTTTATTCGCCTTTTTCCCCTTCCTGGTGATCACATTCTTTCGGCCACTGTACTCTTGTATCTGCCTGGTAGCAAAAATGCGTTTTTTCTCAACTGCCTTCGCCCTCGCCGCCATTCCCGCCGCCGTTTTGGCAAGCACACACACCGTCACTGTCGGTGACGGTGGTGCGCTTGCATTCAACCCAAGCAACATCTCTGCAGCTGTGGGGGACCAGATCAACTTCGAGTTCCACTCTAAGAATCATGTGTGTGCTGTTCAGCTCCGGAGCACTTGCTCTGTCTGATGGGTATTCTCTGCAGTCCACTACTCAGAGCACCTTTGTTTCACCTTGTACTCAAGCCGTTTTCAATGGATCAGCAGGGGTCAATTCTGGATTGTGGGTCGCTTACCATTTGTTGTGGTATGCTGCTCTGACAGTTTTATATCCAAGTGTGCCAATTGGGAATGCAACTTTTGCCAACGGTAGCTTCCCTACCTGGAGTATCTCGATTCAAGACGTATGCTGCCACATAATAACAGATAAATTACTTCTTGACCGTTTTCATTATAGACCACGCCTCTCTGGTTCTATTGTGCACAGGTACGTATCATGATTTTTTGATCAGACAAGATCTCAACCTAGACGCCCAGACGGTGCCAGCTGACCACTGTAAAGCTGGCATGGTGTTCAGCATCAATGCGACACCCGAAAAGAGCTCCGCAACATTCCAAGTACGTGACTGAGCGACAAATGCTGTGCCAACTCTCTGATGTCGTCCTCACAGGCAGCAGCAATGGCCTCAACACCCGCAGCCCCCGCGGCTGCGGCTGCATCGGATGCTTCTCCCGCAAACGGTGCGATAACGCCGGACGTCACTTCTCCCGACGCTACATCGAACGCCACTTCGCCCGACGCTTCGTCGAATACCACTTTGCCTGGAGCTCCAGACGCCACAACCAATGACACAGTTCCCGCAACTAGCGCAGCACCTTCTGATGTGACGGGCGGTGCTGACCTCGCCACCCCAAGCAATGCACCGGCGGCGGTACCCTCTTCGGCGGCGGCACCCTCTTCGTTGTTAACTCCTGAGAACGCCAACGACCCTGCGACTCCAGGTGTGGTGGCTGCCGCTGGTTCTCCGACTGCTGCCGCCAGCGAGGAGGCTCCGTCCACGAAACCTAATGGCACACCCAAGACAATGTTTGCACGAGGTGCAGCCGGACTGCTCACCGTCGTTGCCGTTGGTGCTGCGCTTCTCTAGGCTCCTACGGGTATATTTTTATGTGACATGTAATTACGCAGATTAGAAGCTAGACCTTCTATTATTAGTTGCGAGCAAAGGACTATTATAATAGATGCAAATTATTCATTCGCTGTACATTGGGAGATTCCTGTCGTTTGCGGTTCGACCTCCTGGGGAAGTGTTGCCGCCGCCATAATATGGCAACAGTGCCTAACAAGTGAACCGAGCTCGCGAGGCAGAGATTTCCCGAATTCGGATTGACCTTCTGGAATTGCTAAGTGTGCCTGAATTATTTGACCCGGTCACGAGGTGATCTAGTAGCAAACTTCAACGTTTCTCGTGAAAATTCAGTACTACAGAGTATAGTACTACTTTGCTCCTTCCTTCACCGCAATCTGTTGATATTAAGTATTAATTCTTTGACGATACGATGTACGACGGAGAAGCAAATTTCATTGTACTCCAATCTCTCGAACGTGCGAAAATACCTCCACTGCATCAGTTTCGGTGATCAGGTGGCCTACGCCCCATATGTCCACTTCCTCTCCCTATGACCGTTCTTAAAATAATGTTGGACCGATAATCACCTGAGGAAAAACATGTATGAAAAAAATGTGAACTTCGGCTAGTGATTTTATATATGATGTGATCTTTTGCTCTGGACCCGTGACACGCGCAAAAAAAGACTAATAAATCTAATTAGTGAGAGATCCAGTTTCAACAAAAACATCAGATAAATTTGACTTACAACATTCTGTTATTTCCTGAGGTCCATGACCGGTATGGCGATAGCACCTTTTGATGCAATGTCCAGCTTTCCATGGTGAATCTTATCCATACATTGATCTCCAAATTCTTTAACGCGGGATTCCAGACTAGCACCGGATACCTTCAACCGGATGATACCACTAGACTCAAGAGCCTGGATGGCATTCAATGCCCAAACCCTACATGTAAAACTTGCATCTTGCTGTATAATCTCGACAGATTTCAGCTTCTCGCGCAGTAACTCCAAGATGACTTCGCGATTATTCTCTTCAAACTTCCCCAGAAGGATCCGTGCACAGAGCGATATGCACAACAATTGGTTGACCTTTCCTTCTCTGTATCTCCAATTCGGATTGGACTCGCCATTTGTGATGTCCCAACAGGTAGAATCTTGATCCAACGATTCCTCTTTACTATCTTTTGGCGCCAGGAGGATTGCCCAGTGATAACCTAACCGAAAAAATTGAGTATTCGTAGATGGATATTTGCACTACGTAGGTAGACATGCCAGGTTTCTCGTGGCGATGATTTAAAGCCAAGTATAGACGATCCTTGTTCTTCCCGGGCATTTGAAGCAGTGCGAGCGGACACAAACTATGCACCGTACCTCATTTCGTAACATGGCCGGCTATGCGGGGCCGCAACATATCTGCCTCGTGAGGGGTTTGGGATGAATCGATGAGGTTTGGGGCTGTCAACTTCGACTTATTTCCATCGAATATTATTGTGAGACTTCCTTTCAATCTCAAATTGCCAGAAATTGGGAATATGTACGATACAATCACCTCAATTTCCGTACAAGGTTAGATCCGAGTTCGCGTTGCCCAGTGGATAATTTAAACTCCGTCGGTGCCCCCAACGGCTTAAAAGCTCCCTCCCTCTTTTCTTGTCCTTCCATCCCTTCGACTTCACTCTCCCCGCAAGACGGTCAATTTTGTTCGTTAGCTTGTTGATCAGGGTGAATCCTTTTGTTTCTACACCGCTTTAACGTTGCTCAAGGCTCATACAGCCGACAGCACCACTAACAGTTCAAGCCACTCTCTCTTAACGTCAACTTCATAACTTGCAAAATGCGTTTCTCCGTCGCCGCCGTTCTTGCCGCCGTCCCTGCTTTCGTCGCTGCTGTATTATTGCTTCATTTGCAACTTTTGAGCATGGTGTTAACATTGCGCTCAGGCCAACTTCACCGTGACTGTTGGGAGCAACAGCCTTCTAACGTTCGACCCGCCATCCATGAATGCTAGCATCGGAGACATGATCGAGTTCGTCTTCCAGACGAAGAACCATGTATGTTCATTATGCCTTTCTTTTTTCTCGAGCTGCTCTCTAATTAGATCATCCCGTAGTCGGTTTTCCAGAGCACTTTCACCGATCCTTGCGACCCGATGTCGGGCGGCTTTACCTCCCCCTTGTAAGTTCATGGACTCGTTGTGTTTGTCCATCGTGCAGACAGTTGTCATGTTAGCTTCCCCGTGAATGCCTCTTCCCCTGGAATGCCTACCTTCTTGCTCAATGTCACTCAAGACACACCGATCTGGTTCTACTGCGCGTAAGTCGTACACGAATCGGGCATTCTTGTGGTCCCTTTCAAATAATGGGACGGATTTTAGCCAAACCAACCCCGTCAACCATTGCCACTCCGGAATGGTGGGAGCGATTAACCCAACGCCCGAAAAGACTTTTGCGGCTTTCCAAGTATGCATTCCAAGTCTATATTGAGGAGTACATATATTTACGTGCATTAGGCTACTGCAATGGGTAACGCAACAAGCAATAGCACCACCAGCAATAGCACCACCCCAGCTTCGAGCACCGCAGGTTCGAGCACATCCACCAGCGGTGCACCCAGCGCGAGCAACACGAGCGCCCCAAGTACGAAACCAAGTGGCGCCGGACGAGTAGTCAGCAGTGGTGCAGTATTGCTCACGTTCGTCAGTGTTGTGGCTGGTATCACAGCATTGTAATAGACGATATTGACACTGGGATGGAGCCCTACCGTATTCGCTTGTGAATTTCATTAGGGATTTGACGGCTATGATGCGATTGATGCGAGGTTCTTTCTTATTGTTGTGATGTGGATTCGCGCAAATCTTAATAATGAGTTAGCCGGGAAACGCGGTGCGCTTGCTTCACCGGTTGACTATGGCTCTGAGCCTCAGTCGAAGACGCTGTTCATGCTGACGTCCTTGAGCTGCCACATGGATTCACCTGTAGCATGGCGCACTGCTATGGTCAGTTGAACAGAAGTTTTGGTGTGAAGACCACGCTGAGGTCAACTTTCGATGCAGTTGTTTAAGGTGTGTAGTAACAATGTACGGTGATACCAGTATTACAAGCTGATATCATGATATTACTTTTGAATATTAACGCAACCATGCATGTCAGATTCAGAGTCTGGAGTCTTTTCCGCTTCCAGTGTCAATATTTTAATCCCGACACCGAGAGGTGGCTGGCTGCCACTGGTACTGGCACCGTAAGCCACAACCAGATGCCTACAGTATATGAAGATGCTGCTGGACTCTTTCAGGCTTCCTATTGTTTTGTCGCAAGATGCATCCCCTGCAATGTCTGCTGCAAGTACTGATGACGCTCTACGTTATCGTGACCTTCACACCCTCACTTTCCATCGACCTGTACAAACCAGAGGTGTTTACTCCCCCTCCCTCTCCCGTTGCCCGTGTGGCGGCCGAGGTCGAGCCACGCGAATGGCTCGAGCTAGTGGATAAGTTGATCAACCTTCGGGACACCACGAACTCAAACAGTTGCACTTCTCTCGCACTCCTGCCCCCCACACCTGAACAGAGCGACCATCCCCCCGAATCTCAAGCTATTAATGGTACCCCCCCCGAATCTCAGGCTCTTAGTGGTATACTTCTGGTGGCTTTCGGGATCGTACTCGGAAGGACGGGGCGGCCGGGGCCTGCGGGTACACGCAAGCTTGCCAGGACGCTCCACAGACGCCCCCGAATTCCAAAGAGGTCCGATGGCACGCCGTCGCACAGGAAGGTCACTCCAGGATCAAAAGCTGGTATTCCGTTGGAAGTAGACTGCTTTGCTACTTTCAGGCAGCCGCTGCAAGAGCACGTCGTTAACCAGTTCGCAATTCCGCCGACGTCCACAACAATTCCGGCAATAACAAGCCCAGAGAGTGATCAATTGTATGCAGCGCTTTCATATTTCCTTTTATTCATGCATTTACTAACACACCACTTCAGTCTAACCTGCGTGACGATCGAGCCGTGCGTCCTGATGCTTGAACCAAGCAGGCAACTCGAGCCTGAGTAACTTAGCATGTTTTGAACTTGTGAACTGCTGCTTATGTTTGTCTATTTTCTCCCGTAGTGCACCTGTGTCCTTGCCCAGCGCTGTTGAAAGTTCCGCAGTGCCAGAGACGAATGGTTCAATCACGCCGGCTACCCCCAAGTAAGATTTATTTGCGTTCACGATCTGAGTTCTGCTACTAACAGGCAATATATCAGAGTCGAAGAGAAATTGGACACGGCTAACCGGTCTCACACTGAGGACTCAACTTCGTTGTGAGCCTTTATCTATTACTTGTCCCTGAGGATGGATAGTGACATTTGTGGTAGGATTCTACCCGCAGAGTGTTTCATTTCGGAGGCGGTGTCAGCCGAGGCTGTGGATCTCGTAGTCTGCAGGCAAGACGAACCGTAAGCTTCCCTCGCCTTTGAAGAACAGTGTTGACAAGAATTTTCTCTCATGAAGATCTCAAGAAGTCCTTGCCGAAGATGAAAGACTTTCTCATGGTATCCAGCAAGATGACGCTGGGTGAGTCTCAATCCCTCTTCAAAGCATCGTGATCGCTTAATAATCTGGTGATCCTCTGCGGTTTGAAAAGCAGCGCGCCCAGCTCCTTGGAATACGAACCGATACCCGCGACTCCCCTGGTCGAATCCTTTGAGACTGCTGTAGAGGACCCTGTGGAGTCTGCAAGCACTCTGGACATCTCACGTGAGTTTTTCACACGTCTGTGGCTTAACGGAGGATACGATGTTAATTATCTCACACATCGTAAGCTAACTCCAAGGCGTGGATAGATGGTACGATTCCAGAGAACCCGTCCAGCGAGGCAGTCTACTTTGAGTGAGTAACTTAGAATATCTCAAGCTTGTGTATTCACCTCATTCTAATGCAGTGGCGTGCCCGAGTCCATATTCAACACTACTACGAGCTCCATAGTACCAGCGGCAAACGATCTAGCTACACCAGCCAGTCCCAAGTAAGGCTCGCTTCTGTTGATGTTCTATTGCGTGTCGCTGACGCGCAAGTACATCAGAGCAGAACAGAAGATGCTCGATGCGACTGATTGCGTTGACACCAATTTGTGAGCCTTTATTTTATTCTTGTACTTGAAGATAGGGGCCTCCCTGAAGAATTGTGACCACTCACTTTCGTTCTCTGCAATTTGCAAAGCGATCTCCCCAATTCATTGGAGCGCGAGCCAATACTTGCGACACAGTTGTGCAAGCAATGCCGCGCCGCTATAGACGATTCAGCGGAGTCTTCCAGCACCCAGGACATCTTCCGTAAGTTTTCGCATCTATGACTCAACAGAGCATACGATCTCATTTATCTCTTGCATAGAGCCCGGACCATCCAACGCGGGCACGGACACAAAGATTCAGCGGTTCTCGGGGCCCACCAATAAGTTGAACACCTCGTCGACCCTTGTTCCCGGCGTGGCTCCGAGCTACTTGCGTTCTTCAAAGGCACCATCCGCGGCGCTTCTTGCTTCGGAGAAGCATTGGGAAGTCGTTTCAAAGCCAGTCGCGGCGTTTCCGGTCAACCTCAAGACGTTTCTGGAGGAGGTTCTGACCGCCAGGTGCAAAGAGTCGTGGATGAGTGGAGTCCTCGAGCGTTTGGACAACTGTCTGGACCAATGCCGCGACAGGCAGTCCGCAGATACCACGCAGCAAATCGGCGTCCTGGACGCCGTGGACAAGAGAATCTCCACGAGGCCCGATGAAATCATTGCACTCGGGGAGCTTCCCGAGATCCCGAGCAAGGAAGCTTTGGCCTCGGTGCGCCCACTGTGGGATAAGGTGCAGTGGATGGAGAGAAACATCATTTTGCGCGAGCAAGAGCTCATGAGCGATAACTTCCTGGAAGAATCGCTCGACCACGTGAACGACACCCTGGCGCAGCTGGAGCTCCTCGAGCAGGCGGATGCCGAGTTGAGACGCTTGCGTCAAACGCAACCACGTCGGCGCTTCGTCCCGCCGCCGATGGAGGAGGGACATATACCTTGCGTCATGCTTGAGCTTCGACTCGGAGGAAAAGTCTCAATCGACCCTGCGGCTCGGGTCAAAGCCATAGAGGCTTCACTTAAGCGTCGCGAAAAGGAACGGGCTGAAAAGGTAGACCCCATGGCGCAAGCTTTGCACAATGCTCAACCGTTGAAGATTACGGGCGGGGTGGCGGGAACGGAGCGGAAGCTGCAGGAGCGCAATAGCGCGGCGATGGGACGGGTAGTGGCGCAACCCTAGGCCCAATATTATGTTCTCTTCCTTTCTTTCTTTTTTGTTGCATTTGGGCTCTTTTCTTGGTTCTAATAAACTCTAATGGGTCAACGTTTGAAATGTTCTGAGAACAACGGCACGGGTTAAAACTGACAGCCCCTAGCTTATGAAAAATAAGTTTTGAAGCAACCCATCAAAAAATAGGGCAACAATTGTCGGTAAGGATTGCAAAGTATTATTGGCTGACTGACGCTGAGTACATGGAGTTGGAATGTCACGTTTGTGCCGCATTCGTTTGTATTTAAATGAAAATGAATTGATCAATATTAATCGGAATGGATAAATTGGGACAGATTGAGACTATATATCCTGCAGGGACGATGACAGGGCCCGGGCACCCAAGCGGCGGAGATGAGTGCGGGGCCGTCAACGTGACGGTGGCAATAACCAAGAATTAGTATGAAGCATGAAGTACGTTTCGAGGATGGTTTAGGGCTCACAGCTCATCTCAACTACGCCGATGTCTCCGAGCTGCCAGTAAGGTCGACGTTATACACCCTGGAGACGAGACTCTGAGTTGCGCTGCTTACGCTTAGCATGTCCCCTACTGGTTCGGAGATCGCTCGTGGCTTGCATTCCCACCGAATGCACAGCCGCAGCAGGCCATGGCATGATGGTGATGCAATGCACTGCACAACTCCGTTTTCAATGCTTCATATATCCGGCTGCACGATCTGTTCCGCGTTGGCTCTAATTGGCCTAGACTCTCCTAGAATTCATCCAGCGAGATGAGGTTGCTGCTCTCGAGTCAAGCTCGTGTGGTGGTGCTCCCAGAGAAGCGATCAGACAAAGATGATGGCTCTGATGCTCACGTTCGTAGAAACAGGAGAAACTAGACGCGAAGGGGGCGAGTACTTCCAGAGTCTAAACCAATTGAGGTGGAGTGTGTGCAGATGTGTATACCAATTGCGATTCAAGGTCCGATGGTGCAGATGGCCATTTGCGTTTACTAGCGTATCCTTGTTTACTAGACACCACGTCCAGCTGCTGGTTTCAGCATCTGGTGTGCCCACACTCTTTTGCCTGCCTTCATGTCCCTTCCGCAATCCACCCCATTCTCCAGCTCTTCAAACTTCTTGCCCACTGTCAAATGCTCAATTTGCGGCCTACCCGTTCCCCTCACTTCTCTCGGCCAGCATGTCTGTTCGCCTCCGCAGCAACGACATCCACCAACACCTGTATCGCCCTTCCAACAGCATCCTGTACCGCCAGCCCAACTTGTACCGCCCATGCAGCCTAGAACGCGCACTGACAGCCAGTCCCCACCCCGCTTGCGTCCTTCAATCACTACGACGCCCGATCCAAATGCGATTTCGCACGTCCCGTTCCCAACGGTCTCGACGCCTCCTCCACGTCAAGAAGACTACATGCCTGGTGGCGAAAGTGGCATGGCTGGCGTCGGCAGACGCGCTTTTCAGGCTGCCGCCCATGCCGCCGTCTTCGCTCAGCATCAATATAATCATTCTCACCACCACAATCCTAGCAGCTATACCATTCCTCCAATGGCATCCATGCAAGGCCGCAGGCCTCATCTGCCTCAATTCTTAGACATCGCCCGCGCGTCCGGAAGAGGTCTGTGTCTGTCTAATTGTGATCCGTCACTGATTCGCTTAACTAATGTGTTTGACATCTAGGCACCCCTCCCCTCTCTCCAAATTCAACTCATTCCTCGCCGCGGTCGCACTCCCCGCTCTCACCGTTATCTCATTCCCCAAACACCGTTCCCTCCGGTATCTCAAACTCACGTACACCCTCACCATCTCTACATGCACCCATGTCTTCTTCGCGTTCATTCTCTAATCCTACGCCTACTTCTACAAGTAATGCCACAACTCCTACTTCAGCAACTTCCCGACTTCCTTTTTTTCAGAAATACAAGAACACGCTTGACCAGACCTCACCTGTGTCTCCCGGTTCTACTCCCATAGATATTGGCTTCTCCAAGCCGTCCATTGAATCTGTGCCTCCGAGTTCCCCTACTGACTCGGATTCTGACGGCGGCGGTCTCGCATATGATAGGGACGACACCGATACGCGAAACGAGGGTGAACTTGTGGGAAAGATGAGTCTGGACGATGATCGCTCTTCTGCTTCCTCCCACTCGGCGTACTCTGCTGCATCTGGACCACGTTTCGTCCGGGACGATCTCTCTCCCGCGTCACCCAGACGATCGCATACCACCCCTACCGTGGGTCCGCGTGGTGGTCCGGGTGGATTGTCGAGCCCATTGGGATCCGTTTCGCCCCCAGGCGCCGGTGCTGCCCGGAGCATAAGTGATGCGAAAATACTTCGCCGAGGGAAGGAAAAGGAAGTCGTGCCTCGCACTCGTGTCTGTGCTCGATGCGATTGTCGTATTGAGAGCGGGCGCTGGATTAGGGCAGAAACAAGTCAAAGCGTCATGTGCGAGCGCTGCTGGAAGAACATGTATCTGCCCAAGGTGACCATCTATCTATCTCCCCACTCTTCCCCCACTAATGACGACTAATAAATCTCGCAGTGCCGGCGGTGCGATCAGCCGATTGAGCAAGCCGCAGTGTTTTCGTCCGATGGCCAGCTCAAGGGCAAGTACCACCGTCACTGCTTTACTTGCTACACGTGCCATCAGCCCTTCCCTGACAAGTCATTCTACGTTTACGACGGACACCCCATGTGTGCTTTCCACTACCACCAGGCAAACCGTTCACTCTGCGCTTCCCTTTCATGTGGACGGCCCATTGAGGGCCCCTGCGCGATCACGTACCTCGGCGACCGGTATCACCCAGACTGCCTGCGTTGCGGGCATACTGGATGCGACGAGCGGCTGGAGGACTACTGGGAGGTGGGTAATATGATGCTTTGCGAGCGCCATGCGCAAAGTGAGAAGGGTGTAGACGAGGACTATGAGCATGTCTATGGGGGTGAGGACGAAGATGACGAAGAAGCGGACGACTTGCCCGAGCTGGCGCGCATCCTGTCTGTACGGCGCCCGGGCCCTGGGCGGCGCGCGTCCGGTGAGACGCGTGCGCAGAAACGGACGACGCGGCTTATCAACCTCACTGGCACGGGTTTGGGGTTCTAGGTGCATGCATGGCTACTTGGTACCCCGCCTGAACATTACATACCATCCATGCAATCCATCATACCATTTACTTTATGGCCTTCTTTTGACCAACAACAGACATGTATCTTCACCCGCGCACGATCTTACTTTTCATTTCCTTTCATCTCATTGGGACTTTTTCGGACTAGCACCTATTGCCTTATCCCCCCCTACACTCTTGTAATGTGCTTCGTGTTCATATCACCCTGATATTTTGTACTCGGTCTCTTTCTCACAGTCCCTTTTTCTTTTGCTCTCGTGTATTGCATTGCAGGATTCTCTTTCTCATTCAATCAAATAAAAAGCTCCAATGATCTACACCATCCTCAGGGTATAATATTGTCCAGGGGGAATACGTGCGAATCTGAGACCATCGATATACTACTCTCAACTCCCGAGCCAAAGCAAGCGCTTGAAGTTATATTCCAGTTTGGCATACATGGTTGTCATGCGCCGTGCCTCTGCCAAGCTATAGTGTCCAATTCAGCGCGGCGACAGGAAGGAAGGGTAAGGAAATACACTACACATACCCGACTATATCCTTCTCGACCACAAAATTCGGCACAGCACTCCCGACATCGACACAGGCTTTGCGCACCATCTCTACCATCACATCCACCGCATTGCGGCACGTCGTCGCGAGGGCCACTGGGTCCTCGACGTCCGACGCGTGTGCGACACGCTCAACAGGGAGTGCCTTGAACGCCGCTACCATCACTGAGCTTCCTGTACCCGCGACGAGCGTCATGTTGGACAGGATCTTGGAAAGCGCCGTAGAGCCCCTGTTGCTCAACCGTGGTGTAAGGAGCCGTGATTGTGGTGTGCTCGGTGTGTCTCCAACGGTGTTGCGTACCGAGTAACTTGTCACGCGCGTTGTTAGACGGGAGGGAAGATATGAGATGACGAATCCGTAGTTGTCTTCAGGACGGCGGCTTGCTTCTTCCAATGGTGATAGGATGTATATACCTCGAGGGAAAGTGAACAAGAAGGACGTGGAATTAATGCATTGTTTTACCTTTCGTTATGCCAACTACGTCCCCTAGAGGTATTCTTGTGAAGAGCTTAACTTTCTCCAGACTGTAATCATAGCTCTAGAAGAAATTAAAGCATTTAGAGACTCAGTCAGAGGTCCACGCTTTGAGTGTACGCACGACAATGTACAATGCCTTTGCCGTCTGCCAACAAGGTCAAAGAAGGTATACGGTTCAAACAGAAATTACCTACCAAAAGAAGAACCTTTTCCTCAAACTTATCGCCAAATTTGGTGTTCAGGAGTGTAGGCGAAAATAAGGTCCAGCCCCCGATCTGTTTTTCGCCTTCGAATAACACTCGTGAGGAGCAAGTCTCGATAGCTGCTGCCCGGATTTTGGAAATCCGGATGAGTTCACGGGGATCTGTAGAGGATAACTTAAGAAGGAACTCCGAGAATACGGATAAGGTGCGATTTCCAAGGAAGTAGTCGATAACAGCCTGCGAGAACCAGTCGCTAAATGTTGACGTGTAGACTCTGACGTGGCATTGGTTGTAAGTTCACTCGTGAAGTATATTGACGTGCCTAGAGAGACTGTTTAAGCCATCATTGAGTAATCCACCAAGGTCTCTTTTTCCAGTGCGAGTGAAGTCGCCCTGTTAGGACATCAGCAACCGCCTATGTGCGCAACAGAGCACTCCCCTTCAAAGCCGATGTTCCCGCACTATCCACAGATATCAATTAGCTTCAGCAGTGAACCACAGAGAAGGTAAGACATACTATGCGCGACTGATCGAATCACCGTTATTAGCCCAAACTACAGTCCTGTTGGAATCTGTCTCATTTTGACATAACGCACTGACTAGACTAACCATCATTGAAGACGACATCTGCGTCTGTACGGTCTCCTGTCTCGTAAGTATAGAGCACTGCAACGGCTTCAAGCTGATTGTGCAAGACAAAGCGTGCGAAAGCGGACTGAGATCCACAAATACGTTCCGTTAGAAGTTGTATGTTCATACGGGGTGGGTTTCTCACTTGTACGACATTAGTTCGATCTAGACAGTCGATACAGTTGACTCGGAAAACACCCTTTTGCTGAGCCAGGACCACACCATCGGATACCCAGAAATATCTGAGGAAAAAAGATACAACATTAACTAAGAAGATATATCAGAGATATCAACGAACCCTTGTGACTCGAATGTACGTTCGAGCTGGGTGATTAACTTGGAGATGTTTTCATATCTACAAACATACACTGGTTAAATCCTGTGACTCTTCAATGAATATGATTTTACGAACCTCATGCCTTTCGTTTCAGCATGAAAATCGTATCTAATGTTCCATAATCAGCACCATCATAATTTTATACAGCTCCCACACGGCTACGCACTCGTGGTATCTAACAATTTTTGGCGAAAAAAAAATTAATTACATGTATCTTTCGTTTGCGGCGTGCACCTCACCGGGCATCGCTAGAGCCTAATTCTTGCATGTTTTCGCGAAAGGCGGTGGTAAGCGCACCCTCTTTGCCATTTTGCTCGGCGAGATTGACGATTGACTTGGCATCAAGACGTTCAATTCCATTACTATCTAAGCAGATTTCTAAAGTACTTACCAGGGGCCCGTACGTAGTCAAAGTGCGGGAAAGATGTCGCTTCAGCGCGTCCATGCTTTGTGCCTGGGTACGTTCCGTCGATAATTGTGGTGGAGGCTTCAGGCCATATCCTGGCTGTGTCCAAAAGAGAGGAACTGACAAATTGTTTCAGGAGAGAAATAGACTATGGGGAAGAATGCGACACGTACTGGAACCACGAATCTGAATATGGCTGAAGATGTTTGTACGACCTTCGCGCTTTCCGCGTCATGTTATTTATGCTCATCACCAGCGTGGAAAGCAGACAAACTTTAATACGCATAATAGTTTCAGTCTCGACGAAGTTAGCAACGTTCGCTTCATCATCGATACCTAAAAAAAAGCGTCACACCATATATCTCACGAGTGGATGTATTCGGGCTGACCTCTGCGCTGATATCGGAGACCTGCTCTATCCCGCGAACGACGGGAAACAAGAACGTAGTCGACTATGTGATCAGTTATGCTATCGTCGCCAGTATCGTCATCTCCTGAAGATGGCGGTGTGACCGAACTGGAAGGAATCCGAAACGACGCCATCTGATAGTAGCCTTGCATGATCGGAAGCACGTACGAGTGGAGCTGCTCGCTGAGCGTCAAATATGTCTTCTCCATAATCAGGAAAGACGTGCTCACCCCTGCGTCAATAAACGGCCTCAAGAGTGACTCGTTCCACCAAAATTTACGATCAACGCGACGCCACAGAGGGAGTGTGGGCTGGGGTTCAGAGAATACGTCGGCTTCTTCGCTGGACAGGGATACTCGAGGTTGGTCATCGAGCGCATGGAGATCGGATAAGAGTGTACTCTGTCGTTTCAGCTTAGCAATCTGCTGCTGTTTCCGTTGTAAAGATGTGGTTATGTCTGAAGTGACGTTGAGCTAGAGTTTATATCGAGACGTTTATCTCCATACCAAAAGTGTAAGAGAAGAACATCCCGCCCTTGACAAACTCTTTAGTTGTCTCCCGGACCACTTTTTCGTCCAGTTCTGAGTGCCTTTCTTCACTTGTGGAAGGCGGAGCCGCTATCATAAATTTCAAGACATCGGCAGGTGCTTCTCCACTTTCTATACGATGTTCCAAACTATCGAGGGTCTCAGTTGATGGAGACATTGGTGCTTCCAACGATATAGAGGAGTCCTCACTGGCACGTCGTTTTGATAGTCGACCCCAAAAGGAAAGCTGGGCAGCCAACGCCCTGGCCATTGGAGATGTGGGAAATGAAGAAATTGGCGTGGATGATCCAGAGGATCCAGGCGAATGATATGTGGAAGTGTCAGGTTCGTCGGGTAGGGGGGAAGAAATGTCTCTTCGCTGCTCTGGGGCAAATGTAACATGGATTGAAGGAGGATGCACTTCATCATTCTCTGGATTAATATCATCAGAAATGTCGCTAGTATTGCTCATATCTGAGGGTTCCGTGTGATGATTTGGTTGAGAATTGGAAGGTGCAGCAGAGGTATTTGTGGGATGAACTCGAAGAGAGGCTAGCATGTTGATGGCGACGGTTGCACGAGCTTTATCTAGTGGTATCGCACTCACACCGTCCACCCTGAAAATGGTACGAGAGTTATCAAACACTAACTCGGATCCCGTCAGATGCAAAACGATATGTCAAGGAAAATGGCACGCACAGTCTCCAATGTCAGAACGTTTTGTGACTACTAGAAGATAAGATGCTGTGCATCAATGTATAAGCCAAAGATACTGCATGCAGAGAATATACAGCATACATACCATGAAACAGCCTCAACAAGCCTACAATACCATGAACAGTGGTGCTCGTCGTATGCTCCACAGAGCTACCCTCAATCTCTTCCACAATAGCATCCTTTCCCCAGATTATCCTCACGTGTGATGCAGAATTAGACGAACTATGGAGGTCAGGTTGTAGGACAAGTCCTTCTGTTGTAACCAACACATGGAGGGAGGCATAGGGGTAGGGGTGTGGCAGTGGGGGAACAACAAACTTGGGTTGAAGAGAGACAGGATGTTTAAACGTCTGTGGCGTAGTAGGAGGATCTGCAGGTGTAACAGGCTGCGAGGCCTTGTGTTTAGAGAACAAGCGCTTCATCGCCGAGTGCGAGGTCGTGTGACGTAGCCTTAAATTCTGAATTGACTCCGCGCGGGCTTAAACATCGTGTATGTACGATAGAAGAAATATATATTCCTTATTATTCGCAGACTATGCTGTTGCTGCTATTGGGACCTGCACATCCGCCGAGCTCAATCCCAATGTCCTCTGATCGTACCCATATCCACCAGCAGCTGCACCAGGTACCTCTCCAGGTCCTTCGTAATGCAACTTGGTGATGTCGTAGTTTCCTAGAGTTAGTAAATAAGCAGACAGTCTAGGGTTTTAAGAAGGGCACGTCTATCGCACCAATGAATCTCCACCCATCTTCTTTGACATGATATAGATTGCAGGTGTTTCCTGAGAATGCATCACGGTGACCAGCGGCGTAAATACTCCTTCTGCCGAGCTCTTGCGCTTCCTCGTCTGTTAAGTCCCAACGATAACCTTGATCGAGAACCCCGTACGCAAATGTACTGCCCGAACCAACGGAGAAAACGTCGCCTTTCAGTCGGGTGCCATCAGAGTCCACATAAAACACGGCTGGGCCCTGTTTACAAATCAGTTAGAAACGTTCGGGATAGGCAAGCAATACTTACGGTTTTGTCCCATCCACAAATCATTGTTCCCTAACCAAGCTGTCGGTTTTCATGATCGTATTATATGCAGCATTGCTCACCATGCTTAACCCCATCCCCTTGTAACTGTAGACAAGGTTGCTCAGGTACTTGCTAGCAGCAGCAACTGATATTCTCTCCCGGTTTCGCAACTCATGAAGGCGACATTGGATACCGAGATATGTTTCCCAGTATTGACAATCCGCTAAGGCATAACATTAGCTTATAAAATTTCAAAAGAGAAATAGAATAGCGCACCTGCTCCACCGGCCATGGTTCCTAGTAAGAACTTATTGATCTCAATGACCTTCTTAACAGTTCCCGAAGCTGGGCACAGGATCAGTTAGCGTACATCTCATGTCTTTAAGGAATGTCAGACACCAATATAGCTTCCGGCTGTAGCTCTAGAGTCTACAGCGACAATAACACCCCCTTGGAAACGAAAAGCAAGCGTTGTAGTACCGTGCTGAATCTTAATCCTACACGATGGGTCAGCACGGTCGTCGGTATGTAGTCTAAGGAATGAAGTTGGCTGTGATTGTTACATGGGTCAGTGATCTCAAATGAGAGTAAAATAGCGAATTGCGGACATCTGGGACAGCAGGAATGTCGAAACTCAGTGCACCAGCCGCGCCGAGGTTGCCAAAGCCCCCCGAAGAACCCCACAGCGCCTCTGAAACATCATCGCCTTCATGGCCATCTCTTTCACGCAGCTCGTTGGCTGCACTTGAAGACGCGAAGCGGGATACGAGAGAGTTCATGGTGGTTAGATATGACGCGGCGCGTCCCAATTGTTATGCTTTGTTTATGCCATGGGGCACTGCAGTCTTAGGCCAACTCTCGAGCTTCCCCTCGTTTCTGGGTGTCAACTTGGCGTGTCTCGTCTCTTCGTTTTTACTGTATCTTATAATGGCCACGGACAACGGAGTTAGCTCTGACATTCATTTCGTACGGACTTATTAGGCCTCTCCAGATTACATAAACTCCCAAAGATACCAACGTTGTGGGATACGGGGGACAGTTTCTAGGAAGATTGTGGAATTCACAGAACTTCTTCGCGATTTGCGAATTCTGCAGAGGGCCGAAGTTGCCTGTGAGTCTCCTTCATGGATGCAATCACTATTACAATGACCCGAGACTTACGGCGCGTTCTTTATGAGACCACGGCTGTAGATCCAAGGTTCATTTTTTAACAAGCTGGTGGCCCGCGCGAGGATATGACCTCTGCTGGAACTCTCGCTAATCCTGTGTCATGTACTATATATTTTTGCTCATATTCTTCAGGATGCGAGTAACCATTGTACATCTAAGAGCGTGTCATACCTCCGGCGCTTCACAGCACCATGTCTCTAGAAGTGGAACTACCCCAGATCTCGCCGTCGATTTTCTCCCTCTTGCCTGTGGAGTTGGTTAGGGCGATCTTTGAGGTTTCCGCGAGAGACAGCAGTCATGCGGCCGCACAACTAGTCCGTGTCTCCAAAATGGTACATATCTGGGTCTTGCCAATCCTTTATGAGACAGTCGTCATTCGACGACGCGAAGATTTCCAGCTGTTAGAGAGCAATCTTGCATCTCCGCCCCCTGGAGTCTCTTTGCAACACCTCATTCGTAACGTCTGCCTTAGCTTTCCCCCAATCCCAGCCATTGAAGGCCGGGCCATCACACTCTTCCTGCAATCATGCGCGCAACTTCAAAGCATGTACCTCAACGACATGGACGACATCTTGGGCACCATTCACTTGCCACTTCACCACAAACTTCTCAAACACATCCACTGCGGCTCTGCCTTCTGGCTGATATATGATGTTCTCCGCTTCGACAATCTCACACATCTGCGTGTGGATCGTGTTTATAACAATGGTAGTAGTCGTGTATTTGCGCCACTTATTCCACCCTCCAAGATGCTTCCACACCTCACACACTTCGCCATTGGCACCGATTCTCGCAATAGCATGCCAGAGCAACGGGGCACGGCCAACTTCCTGCAAGATGTTCTAGCTCGACCAGGGATGCGAATGCTCGTCGTCACAGCTTGGTACACCTGGTCCCGCCAAATCATGAACGATGCCTTCGCCAGCGTAAATGATCGACGCTTGTGCATTTTGACAGTGCCGAACTCCCCTGATCATGACTCATCAATGAATGGGTGGCAGGAAGGGGTCCGAGGGAGACAAAGCATCTGGGACAAGGCAGACGCGGTAATCAGACAGCATCGAGGACCGGGGATCGCTATTGGTAGAGCATAGGAGAACTGGGAATAAAGTGAGGACCCACGTGCAGTGAGTACCAAGTAACAACGTGTTTCAGTGACGGCCAATTGAACAGAGGACAAGATATTGTATCAAAAGTTTTTCAACACAAGCTAGAAATAATATCATGTAAGCACTGTCATTCATAAATTCGCAAAAGAAATTGGTTAATTTATCCATAAGACGTATCCAACATTGCCTGGTAGTCATGTTAAATTAATCGGACCTGTTATCACCATCATGATGTCTTGCAGAAGACACCCCCTCAGCTCGTTCAACGTTCATCCTTCAGCCTCGATTTTCCACCTCTCTGCCATTCATGATGGTTGAGCTTTCCGCGCAAAACTACAGCCGCATAGCCCCTTCATGTCTCCAAACAGGTACACAGCTAGATCCTGTCAATACTATACGAGACGATCGCGCTACGCCCACACGAACATCCTATTCTAATA
Source organism: Ramaria rubella (assembly GCA_015039355.1). Lineage (NCBI taxonomy): Eukaryota > Fungi > Basidiomycota > Agaricomycetes > Gomphales > Gomphaceae > Ramaria > Ramaria rubella. Next base: position 306,300 of record MU134347.1, read on the forward strand.
GAAAGGAGGTTTGGCAAGACAAACGCTTTGCGCCTCTTTGTGCGCAACATTTGTCGTTCCGTCTCGAGAATCTCCGAGCCCACAGAGAAAGCCGATAGGGTCGTTCCTCTCACCATGACGCTTATCACGCACGTACCTTAATGCGTTATTCTGACAGACCTTTGCATGATTCTGTGGTCTAATCTTCCATAATCAGCTTACATACCTTCACTGGGTCGTACAGAATCGCCTGGACGAGGACGGCGCTGTGCTTTCCGACCCTCTGATTCACTTCCGTATCCGTCACATTGGCAACTTCCAGATCAATTGTGCTTTTGTCCCGCTCCCTCAGCCCTCTCCGTGGCCGTTGCTCCACCTCATCTCGTCATAGGCATCCCAAAGAGCATTCTTGTGTTTGATCAGAACAGCATTGTGCATCTTTTAAGGCATGTTCGGCCTTGCAACTGATGGTCTTCATGCCGGTATTTGAATAGCACGGCACACTTTGCGTTTCTCGCACGTGACAGAATGCAACAAGAGGGCCATTGACCTTGTGATCCCCAACTTTGCGTCTTCGTTATAAGAAACCATTACGATGATAAAACCTCAATCCAGCAATGGACGGATGAAGTGTCGTAAATGCAGATCATCTGAGCAAGGTCGCTACCGTTCGTATGTCGCATCGAGGACCTAAGGTGTCTTACAGGGCCCTAAGTCGAGAATTTCTGAGGCCTTAAAGGTGAGTGGTCAGTTATGTCACACTCTAGCACTTTTTCAACAATCGAGCTCCCTCGACTTAGTCGCCATGTGTCGTCTAAGGCATATAGATTATCTATCCCACGTCTTTAGAACAGCATAGATATACACCCACAACCACATAAGGAAACGAAAACCTACTTCCAAGAAGGGGCGACTGTTGCACCTCGGGATCGCTTTTCCAAGAGCTCGGGAACTCCATTCAACTCCTGTAATACTGTATACACCTCCAAAGCGTATATACGGATGTTGCTCATCATGCTAAGGCGGCCTGGGAATTCTTGGGTCTTTGAATCTCTACCCCCCAAACACCTCAAGTACGAGAGTTTTAATCACTCAAGGAGAGGTGGCATTGTGCTCCTTGGGCCATCCATGATGTTTCTGAGTCCCCACCTCACCACCAAGGAGGCTATCGGCAAAGCTCCGTGTACATGTTGAAACGGATTTTTGTTTGACTGGCTAGTGCTCGGATCGGGTTCTCCTGGCAGAGGCGCATCCGAGCCTAACTAATATGGACTTTCAGCGGTGGATGATGCCTGACTGTGCCCAGAGTTTCTTCAATCCAGGGCTAGGGGACCAGGGTAAGGAAAGACAAATAATTTATGGACGATCCTGTCAATAAATAACATTGTCAACAAAATCTCACAATTAAGGTGACCGACGCTCGACCACTAGCACGTCCTTCGAGAATTTTTTTACAGTCAAGTGACCATGGTTCGTGCGACGTCTGTAGACCACAGATTCACATCCAATCCACAAACTCATTGACAAGACTATGGTGCAAAGCGAAGCCTCGTCAGACAAGCTAATCACGGGGAACGGGGAACCGATTTAAATTCTTGAATGTCGAGAACATTCAGAGAATCTGTGGAATTGCTCAACACAGATGGGTAACCTCTAACGCTCAGAGAAACAAAGGAGGACACAAAGTTCTCCAGTGCTATGAAGGTTCTCGGCATTCGTGAATTCAGGCTGATTTGCTGTGTAATGGTTTCGACACCTATCTTTTATGTTGTCCGCTGACATACATTTTATCGTTAGGATCTTCTTGGGTCATCTTCCATTGCAGACGTTACAATTATTTTGGGACGCGATCACGAAACTCTTGAATCTCTACGTGCGGAGGGCTGTGGATTTTATTGGATAACGTTTGCTGCTGTCTGGCTGAGCCGCGTCCCCCACCATGACACTCTGATGCTGTTGCCAGGTAGCTTTATCACAACGTTGACCTATATTGAAAATTGTTTGCGCACGATCGCCGGAAGGACCGATAGAAACACTGAACCATGAACGTCCACTTAAACTTAACAACCATTTGGCATAGCCCATTCACAAGCAATTCTTCGTACTCTAGACACTCCATCTTCAGCACAAACTTTGTATAAGTCATCTGTCATCATAACTATAATAAATAAACAAATGTATGCAGGCAGATATCTCCGGATTCATCCATCTCCTTCCATTACATCTCCGCGAGGTATCTCTTCTCTGATATGATACCCTCGAGCTTCTCGGACCACGCCTTCTCGAATAACGGTTTTGCGGAAAGCAAGGCCTCCTTCTGGCTAAGGAGATCGTCCTGGATCGCTTTATATTCGCGTTGGAGGGCAGCTATCGCGCCCGGCTTGACGGGGAGACGTCTTTCGACGACGTCGCGGAACATTAACAGGCGGGTGTCATCCGCCGCCGACTGCCGATCCCACGATTCATCCCGACGTTTGATGATGGTGTCATAGATTACATTCATGCTTGCAGCTTGACTTCTGGAGTTAAGAGCCTCCTCCAGCTGTGCCTTGAGGTTGGGCGCTATGCCTTGAGGCGTCATGTCGAGATTTGGAACATCTAACGAGTGCATCGATGGGGCGAGAAGCGACGTGGGTAGTCCTACGGCCGTGGTATGCAGCAACGTGTCTTCGCAGCTTAAACATCTAGGTGTCAGCGGTCGGGCGCGAATCGTTAATCGAATAAATATCTTACCTGGTCGTGGCCAGGTCTTTCGAGTGGTTCGATGGGGCGACAAGTATCACAGGTGGTCCTATGGCTGTCGTATGCGGCAATGTATCTTTACGGCTTATATCTAGCCGTCAGCAGTCGAGCACAGGGCGTTACTCAAATGAACGTCTTACATGGTCGTGGCCAGGCCCTCTTCCGAGTAGTTCGATGGGGTGAGAAGTGGCGTGGGTGGTTCTACGGCCGTCGTATGCAGCAGAATGTTCCTGCGGCTGGAACTGGAACATCAAAGTATCAGCGGCTGAGCACGGGTTGTTGATCAAATGAACATCTTACCGAGTTTTGCTCGATGGTGTCAAGTGATTTGTGTCTGGCATCGGGGAACTCTCAGGCTTTAAAATGGGACTATAATGAAAGGAAATGAGTGGGGGTGTCACAAGTTTGTGAACGATGAAATACGCACTTTTTCCCGTCTCCGTTATGCTCCGATATCGTGCCATCCGGTTCCGTCAAGATGAAGGTAAAAATGGTTCTGAAAACGCATCAATAATGAACGAAAAGGGAGACGAAAGTACTGCTTACGTCTCACTGTTATGGAGGTCTGGAGATATACCCGGCAAAACCAGGGATGCCGCTGGCCAGTCGGCCCTGCCATCATCACCTCTAACGAGTAGTGGTGTGGGTGACAACATACCAATCACTATAAAAATGAAACATCTTACCTGGGATGAGCCGGCACGTCGTTCATCGTCACCGCCAAAGAGCTCTCGTCATCGTGATCGATAGGTTTTGTTGAATTACTGTGCAAGAATTAATACACTCGGTATATTGAGTTCAGTTAGAACTCACAGGTTGTCCTTGAGCTCGGTGGGGGGCTCGTCGTCTGGGATTACCACCGTGGCCTTTTCGCTGAAGAAACTAGGCGTCAGTGCAGCACATCTGTTGATATGCAAATGAAAGCCATACGTGTCACTGGGCGGTGTCCGTGAGTGAACCATCACAGACTCCTTGGAGCTCTCGCTAATATCAGATATGGCTACCGGTGCTGGACAAGATTGAGGAGACGGTAAGAAGCTCCCTGGCTGAGCCGCACAGATGATGGTTTGGACAGAGGTCTGTGAAGAATCCAAGTCTGTTTCCACTTGGCCTCCCAAGCACGTGAAATGAGGGCTGGAGTGCTCTATGTCAGTTCTATTTTCTAGGGTTTTCAATAAATAAAATAAGGACTCACACCGTCTCTTCGACTGCTGGAAGGGGAGTGCAGGCAGCATTCACGACCGTGTCCTCTTCACTGAAGAAGTTGGGCGTCAGCAGCAGCACTTCAGTTGGTTGTCCAAAGAAAGGTCTTACGTGACACTAGCTGGTGACCTTGCGCCATTTACTGTTAACTCCTCGGCGCTTTCGAGTATCTCATCTATATCAGGTATGGCAGCCGGTGTCGCGCTACATCGCGGATATAAGTAGCACATTAAAGATTAAATTATGATCAGTAGCTCACTCTAAGACAACCTGTGTGTTGTGTTCAAGCACCTCAATGCACGGTGCGGATTCTGTGTCGATTGGACTGGAATTGCGAGTCGATAAATGCAAATAACCAAGAAAATACGAAATACCGCTTACCGCTGATCAGGAGTCCCAGCGTCTGCATGAAGGCAAACAAGTGCAGGTGCGACTGGAATTGCGAAGTGAGCGAATACCTCCTCTCCGCGAGAAATAGATAGTGCTCCAAATTCGTCCGAAGTAGCCAGCGTATCTGTAGCAGGAGTCATGTTATGATGTGGTATGTCGTCGACATCGTCGCGGTCGCGTCGTTGGAGCGCCCCTGCAAGCCTCCGCGCATGAGCGGGTCCCACTCCTCCAATGAGTATGCCAATGAGTAAGCCAAGGATGGCATTGAGGGAACCCGACATTCTGGGAGGAGGTGGACCTGTGTAGGGTTCGACGGCCGGGGGTATCAGCGGGAGACAGCTCAACTCTGGTTCCATGGGGTTGACTTCGGGAACCATGATAACGAGAACAATGTCCACACTGTGCATATTCGTTGGAGGTTCTGGGGCGGAGGTAGCGGGAGGGTATGCGGGGGTGTAGGAATGGAGATGAGGGGTGCCAGGAGAGGAGTTCCAGGGTTGGTACACATCCAGGGAAAGCGTTGGTACCAGGGTTACGATAAGATACAACGCCGCAATGGCCTGAAGAATGCAATTGAGCAGCAACATGGTGTAACTAACAAGTAGTTGCGACTCATCAAGCTCTTGATATAAGGAAGGGCTTCTGCCTGTGGCTCACAATGTGTCAGTGTAGCCATGTCTCAGTGTCAGGTTGGCATTGAAAAACAATTACTTATTGCAGCAAATAATTATTCTTCAAGAGACATGGCTACACAAGTGACGGTGACGAAACGCGTCCAGGATCACGATTGCGTCGTGAGCTTGAATCATAACGGAATTAATGCATATATTGGAGGTCGGCGTATCAATGCCAGTGCCTCCACAGGACTGAGCAGCCTCCGAATCATTCTCGTAGGGATCCGTGCCAGCGGCTGGCAACGCGACTCGCGAGGCTGAAATTTCGGATGTTGGTCATGTTGAATTGAAATTCGTGTGCACAGCGCTGTCGAGACTCTGAGTTCTTGAAGAAGTTCCAAGCGGTTTACTGGAGACACCTAGAAGAAGTACTGTTGGTGTTGCTGTGGCGCTTGATCACGGATTCAACACGGCTCTCACCAGCAACCAGGCTTGCGGTATGTACTACTTAATCATAACGCACGTTGCCCACTGCTCTTTTGCCGCACATGTTCGAGAAGTGGGTCTTCTCCCATCCTTTTCAATTCAATTCGTCCAATAATTTGTGGTGTACAGCATATCCTCCATTTTTGCTTCAATAAGACTACGGCTTTATTTTCTTCTTACGAAACCCAGTACTGTATTCCCCTTCATTCGTTTCTTCCGATTTGGGATTCCATTGGTCATGAAGTTCTCCGCTGGAACAGAGTGCGTTTCCTCCAGCAGTCGGGCCTTAAATTACCCATTCCTCGGCTGGTTGATTCCATCGTCGCTGATAGCAATACCTACGCAATCATGACAAGAATACCTGGACAAGATTTACTTACCGCATTCCCTGATCTTTCGGAGGACGAGCTCTGTAACGTAGCCCACGACGTCTTAGCTGTTCTGCACGAGCTCTGGAAAATCAAGCAGCCACTCGGAGAGAGCGGAAAGATCATTATGAATGCTAGTGGACATGGTGTCCCTAACCCTGCGACTTTCCGCGCGTCACGCGTGGGTCCATTCAACTCGACTCTTGAATGTTATGGCTATATGAGCGACTACGGCACACTCCAAGCCTTGAGGTCCAATACGCCAGAGTCGGTATTGCAGGCTCTGGCTGAAGACGATGTAGTGTGGGTTCACCCCGATTTGAAGATGTGGAAGATCTTTGTCAAGAATGGACAGTTGAGCGGCATTGTCGACTGGGAGGATTCGGGATGGTACCCGCGTCACTGGCAAATCGCTGTCCTACACTTCCCTTGCCGTGGATCCTTTGGTTTGTGGAACAAGTTTTGGAGGGAGACACGCTTCGATGGTCGTTCAGAGGCGGCTTGGGTCGCCTGCAAGTCGTGTCTGACCTATCCTCTCTGATTGCGGCTATAAGAAGGTTTTCTTGACTGATCCATTCTTGCAGGTAGAGGACCAAGCTATACGTTTGGTCACTTGCTCACACGGGTAACTACCCATAGTATTACGAAGGCGGTGAACGAAAGACCATTTAGCCTAGTCGCAGCCTTATTCCCAAAACATAAATGCAATATCATTGGCTACAAAAGCGGATCGATGATCCCGATTGGGAGGACTGCGAATCGATCTCTGCATAGTATATGTAGGGACAAAAACAGCCATTTGTACTGACCAGTAGGAAACCTATTCACAATTCTAGATCACCCAGTGATAAGTAGGAATGGGGAGCACTGCATTTAGATTCTCCATCTACCAGTATGCATTCTAGTTGCATCACACAAGGGGAGTCTGACAACAAAGCTGATAGATCATTTTAAATACAACCTCAGCGATTGTTTAAAGTGGCAAGTCTTGAATAACTTAAATCGTTAATTGTACGAGAATTCACAGGCATTCACCTACTCCCCGAATTCCACCGCATTCCATATCCTTCAACTGACATTTCGTACCACTCTGGCTTTACACCGTCTACTAGTACATTGGTTCGTCCAGTGTGTCCTATTCATCTAGTATGTCTGCTCATTGGATGTGGCAGCTCATCATGAGCGTACTGCTGGTGACGAATTCTTTTTACATCACAACACAGTCCCTGATGCACATGAATGGGGGGTTTCATTGTACCATGATAGTGGTCGATAACAGTAGTGCTGCCACCTGGCTTCATTGGGCGCAGGACATGAACAACTCGACATTCTCGTTGAGAATCATATATTGTGCGAGGAACTCTCGAACACACCTAATAGCTGTGTCCTCGGTTACTTCAAGGTTGGCGGTTACAGCCCTGATAAGGCTTTCAGAGAGATCTGTCAGTCGACGTTTCCAAATAGTTACCCTACTCCAACTGAGAATCGGGCTGCTGGACTGTCTTGTCGTACCTGGATTATGCATATCTTGGCAACCGTCGAGGCTAGAGGTTCCATCAGGAGGAGAGCTCCTGTGGCGGGTATAGAGAGCACTATCAAATCATTTAGCGAGCAACAGGACCTTGTATATCTCAACAGTTTCACAAAGAGCTAGGCTTATGTTGCTCCTGTTTTTCAGGTTTACAAAAACTAACGAGTAAATCTACCTTCATAAACAACGTCTTCATTGGGGGGTGTGGGGTCATACTAATCTTATTAAATTTTGGTTGTTTTAGACCTGGCGTTTGGATTTACATAGACAGATTCTTTGACATATACCACATTCTCTTGCAGAATGTTTTTGTGGGGCTATATAACCATCGTCATATGACGGCCAGACCAACTGTCTCGAGTCGGATCGATGGACTTTAAGGAGTCTGAACCGAGAAGTGTGGCTTCCACCAAATTTACTGCCACCATAAGTATTACCATGGATGCGAACATGTCCAAGCGACCTTTCAGTGATATGACTTCAAGTTCCTCCCCTACAAGTGAGCCCTCACTCAAATCCCAGCGTCTTGACACGGTCAGGCTGTCTATCTCTGAAGAACAACATGCGAAACAAGATGAACAAGTTCTTAAAGCCCAGTTCATTAATTTGATTCCAGAGCAATTGGATGAAGAATTTGCTGCGATGATACTGAGCCACATCATGATTTCGCTGGGGATCAGATGAATCGAGCCCTTGAAGCCCGGAAGCTTGTCCAAACAGAAGATGGCCTCATGGAGGAGCTGCAGGACGCATGGTCGAAGAAAAGCTTTTCTAGGATCCGGAGCCTCCGTGAGTTCTCAAGGTCTATTTTTTATTGCAACCACTGAATATTACTGCAGGGATATTGCAGAGTGCATCGCATCCCTCAATGAGTATTCATCTTCTCTGCGGAGCCGTCTCTGGTTTAAAAAGCACCCTCCCAGATGAAAGACCCTAGTAGACCGGTTGCTCTACCGGTACCCACCTCAGCAACCTTGACCTTTGGAACCTTCGGTTCTCCTGTCAGATCGTCGACGGAGATCAACCAGAGTATCGCTGACTTCCGCAAATCAGTGACTCCGTACCTGGAGCGTTTTATTGTCAATCGTAAATTTTCAGTGCCGACATGGAAACCCATGGGTACTGGAGACTTTTTGGACCATGTTCGTTCCTCGGAAATACCGATGCATGACTATGGACCATCTCTTCTTCTCCACGAGCTTGGGAGCCCGGCGGATGAAGAAGCAGAAAATGTATCTAATCTTTTCGCTACCAGGGCAAATAAGTATGATCTTGTCCTTGCGTGAAGAAGGTCAATTAACGATCCACCATGTAGACTCCTTTGCAATGTCTCTGGAGCGGGAAAGACGCGCATGCTGCTGCAAGGTCTCTGTAAACACTGGGGTTTTTATTTCGTCTGTGCTGTAGACTCAAACAAAGTAGGATCTGCGGATCTTGCGACAGCCATCTGGAGGCTGGCCATTGTTAAGGGATGGACCTGGACCAGCTCCCCGACAAAAAAAGGACACGGTTTTACAGCCTTCTGCAAGAACTCTCGGATAGCCGAACATGAATTCCGGAAAGTTTTACTGGGACGCTTGATCATTCTCAATATGTTTTTGACAATAGCATCCGAGAACAACTTCACTCTCCAGGACGAGCTTAGAAAACTTTGGACCTTTGTACAAGTGTCCCCCGACTTGTTTAGAGGGTATTTTGATGATATCTTCAGGGGGGCTTACGAACGTTTGGCGGGGATTGATGCATACGACCTCTACACTTTCCTTAGAAGAGAAGAAGATGAGTATCGTCATCTCCATCTTAATTCATTCGTTTGCGTCATCGACGAGGCTCAGGTCGGAGCCGCTGAGCATAAAACAGCCTTTGTCTCTGATCCCGGTCACAGCTTCCCCGAACACCGACCCGTCCTCAAACCCATCGCTGATGTCATGGGAAAGTCTTACTCTTACATTTTATCGGGCACTGCTATCTCCGGCCAGGACATAAGCTCTGGATCTTCCTCTGGTGTAGGCAAGCCAGCCGACTTTACAATGTTGCACCAGACAGATCGTTTAGACGAGCAAGAGAAATATGCCGCGTTCATGGGGAAATACTTATCGCCAGGGTATCTACAAAGCGACGCTGGGAAACAGTTTCTGAAGCGATCGTGGCGTTGGCTACGTGGACGGTGGGTCACAATCGGAAATATTGTCTTAAGATTTGCTTACCAATGACGGGGACATCTAGTTATCGGTTTACAACGGCTTTCATTGAAATATTACTTACGAGTGACGGGGATTGTCCCCATAAGCTCTTAGATGCCTTTGTTGAACACTTTACAGGATGCCGTCCGAATGATGGTGAAGAAAGCTTGCGACATGATGAACACGGGGATGTCCCTCCTATCAGACTGAATGGAATCTACAATCTTGAGCAGATTGCAAGCTGTATGGTTCTCTCCACATATTTCCATGATCTTTGCTGATTTGTGCACCGTACAGTCGCGAACATTATGAGGGATGCGTCGATGATCCTCTTTAAGTATATGACCGGTCGGACACCTATTACATCCCAATCTGACGATTCGCAGCCAAAGAAGTTGGTGGGGCTTGGCTTTGCAAGGTTTATAGGCAAAGCGGTACTCATCAACGAACCTCTGGTACTCCTTGCCCTTGCGCAGTGGCTAGAACGTCAACGCGAGTTCACAATGAAAGACATCTTGAACACTGCTTTGGACCGTTCAATAAACTCTCGGTCAGGTGAATTCCACTTCGAAGATGTCATGACGTTCTACTTTTATACCGCATTCCAAAACTTTGTCCCGTTGGACCAGATCTTCAACTTTGTATCCCCTGCTCCGGACTGGGCTACAGAAAGCGTCCGTCTCGTCACTTACACGCGGGGTGAGAATGGAGAGTACCGAATGGCGTACTTGAACTCTCTTCGCGGAGATGCCCCAGAGCGGCCAAGTGCTCCCATGTCACGCCATGGACATGAGTCAGTCCTGATTTCATGGTTGAAAGATCAAAACTACGTCCCTACATTCCTTCCAACTACCTCCATGGGTCCAGATAACCTCACACTGTTAGAATTTGAGGATGGGCGGCGCATGTGGATGGCGGCTCAGGTGAAGTGTCAACAAACCGGTACTAGTACTAATGAATGCGCCCATGCCATCAAGTTGGTGACGCCTCCTTTTTTCCACACCCTCTCGTGGGGAGAAACGGTATGTTACGCGTCGTTACAGCAACTTGGCCTAATATCCGATCTTGCGCTGACGTTTACTGTAACACAGTGTGAGCGGCTTCGATGCGAAACCAACGAGGCCATGACCAGTGTACCCAACTTGATGCCTGGCACCCCCGTCCTTCGTGTGATCACGTGCTTGGGAGAGTGTAACACGCATGACCTCTCCAATGACCCGGAGGCCCCGCCGCTGGCTTTTCTCAATACGGAGCAGTTGCGGGACGCAACATGCACTGGTGCAGTCTGTGCACTCGCTAATGCGCTGGCTCACGAGGCGTGACATTGTTGGGTGATTTGTCTCCTTGTCGATTTCAAGCTTTCTTCACCCATCCATGTCTCTCTTGCGTTTATATTTCTTTCGTCGGCTTGTTTCTCTCTGGGTCGCGCAAGAGAACCGTAGCGAAGCAATTAATAATATAGATTTTCTTGCTAAAGTAGCCATCACGCATGAAGAGATCGATCCCTCAATGAGCATACATCATATCACATCCCACCAAAGAACCTCGAGGGAGAAAACAATATTGAAAATAAAATAAAATGAAACGCTAAGCCAAAGTGAAGCGCAACGAATCCATTACCACGAAAAGATACCAAGTATGTAGTATGTATGTATGTATGTACATATATACGCAGCAGACAACGCACACGAACGGTACAGCACAACACAGCACCGTACCCACTCCAACTACACCAAAAAGGAAAAAAAAAGAAAGAAAAAGGGAAAAAAAAAGGAAGGTAAAAAACACGACGCCAAGCTGTATTTTGAAAAATGTCCCCCCGCGGCAGGCGGCAGGCATAACGGAGCCTAATAAAGAACGTACAAAGTGAAGTGGGAAGTTAGAAGTGGGAAGCGAGAAGCGAGCACGAAAATGCAAAATGGAGATGGAAGTGAATGCAGAACGCAACCGCAAACGTGCGTGTTTCTATCTCAAGCAGGGCAGGGCATTTCCCCATCCCTCCTCACCCCCTCACCCCTCGTCCTCCCTGCCTCCTCAAGGTCCTCACGACCAGACTCAACACACCTTCGTTCGCGCGAAGGGCCATGCATCACCACAGACGCAGACATCTACGGCATGACCGCTGCTCACCCATCCCATTTCTTCACTTTTGACCCCCCTCCTCGGACGCACGTGTCGTGCCCTCCTGTCCCTGTCCCTGCACCTGTCCTTGTCCCTGTCCCTGCCTGCTGCCCCGCTCCCGCCCCAGCCCACCCTCGCCCGCCCCCTCCTGCGCCAATGCAAACCATGCAAAAAATGTATCCCACTGATCCCAATCAAACATCCCCCTGGGATCCCCTCCAACAGCCCATTATCGGTCACTGCGAACTGCTTGAGGACGTTTCACTGGAAACAAATCAAGGTGTCCTGAGTTGGGGAATGCTTGGGACATACTCTGGAAAGCTATCATGTTAACATTGTGCATGGACTTGTAACATGCTTCTTCTATTTAATATGGCCCAGATATGGCGCAAAGCCAGACATATATGGAAAAATTAAAATGTTCATAGCATGTATTCCACATTATCACAGACTGTTTTGTGCATGCACTGGAAGAGGCTATATTTTGAACACATCCTGTGATAATATAGAATACATGCTATAATTTTTTAAAATTTTTCCATGTATGTCTGGCTTTGAGACATATCTGGGCCATATTAAATAAAACAAGCATATTACAAGTCTGTACATAATGTTAACATGATAGCTTTCCAGAGGATGCCCCAAGCATTTCCTGACTCAGGACACCTTGATTTGTTTCCAGTGTTTTGGGCAATGTGGGGTGTGTGTGTGTGTGTGTGTGTGTGGGTGCGTGGTGGGCATGGATGTTGTTGTTGGGGCGGTTGTGGAGGGGTGTGTTGTGGTTGTTGTTGTGGTGGGTTGGTGTGGTGGAAGGGTTGGGGGTGTTGAGGAGGAGAGGGCAGGAGGGGCACTATAAGGGCAACCTCCAAGGCTAGTGGAATATCACACTATAGCCTGGCAGGTGGGAATCCAAAGAGAAAAGCCTAGGGCTCCCACTGCCGAAGTAACTGCCTAATGAGGGAATAACTCCGAAATAACCAGCAGTATGATTACATATGCAAGAGCACACGCTCTTGCGTACGTGAGCATGCTGACTAATGGGCGCTTAAACGGCCCCCAAGCGCCGAGAAGAGAATAAGAAAGATAGGGAGCAGAGGAGGGGAAATGAGGAAGAATAGATAAAACTGATGGAAAAATAAAGGAATGTGGAGTCATAGGGATCTCTCAGGGGTTCCCCTTACATCACCTCCCTTCTAGAGTGTGACGTCCCGACACACTGACACCTATGGGAGGCACAAGTGGGATTTGACGAAAGGTGTCAAAATCTGCTACACGAATATGACAAGGGGCACCTGGGTCAAGGCGATGGAAGTCGGTAATAAGGTCTGGGGCTGCTAAATCCGCTTCAGGGATCCACTTGTCGTGCTCGTATCCATAGCCCTTCCACCTAACCTTATATTCGAGTCTTCCACGGCGAAGCTGACTGTCCAAGATCTGTTCAACCTCGTAGTGCTCATCTCCTCCTACAAGGACTGGGGGTGGAGGTGGTTGAGCCTTCCAACCAGGAATGGGATCCGGAGGGGCTGGGAGGAGTTTGACCACAGGGAAAACAGGGTGTAGGTGACTCATAGACTTGGGGGAGTCGAAGACGGTAAGCATGGGAGCCAACCTTGTGTTCCACTAGGAAGGGGCCTAAGTTTCGGTGTGACAATTTCTTCGAAGGACGAGTGGTATTGATATTGCTTGCATCTAAGAAGACTTTGTCACGGGAATGAAGGCAGGGGCTGGCTCTCGGCGGTGATTATAGTACCAAGCCATGTCTTCCTTGGACTTTACTAGGGCAGCTCAGGCTTCAGACAGGGAGTCAGCCATTCATTGCTTAAACTCATTCACAGCCTCTTTCCTAGATGGTTGCTGGCGAGGTTCGAAGCCCATCCGTGGGTGGCGACCAGAGTCAAGCATGAAGGGAGTCTCTTTTGTGGATGAATGGACATGGTTGTTGTACTGGAACTCTGCAAGGGGCAAGAGGTCGTCCCAGTCGTCCTGTCGTTCATTCAAAAATAGACGTAGATATTGCTCGAGCTCTTGGTTGACACATTCTGTTTGTCCATCTGTTTGTGGGTGGTATGAAGTAGAGGCAGCTACCTCAATACCCAGAGGTCTGTACAGCTCATGAGTGAACTCACTGACAAACTGTGTACCTCGGTCTGAAACCACATGGAAGGGAAGGCCGTGGTGTCTCCAAACATGATCCCTAAAGAGGCAAGAGGCTCCTAATGCTATAATTGTAGTCAGGGTGGGGATGAAGTGAGAACGTTTGGATAAGGAGTCTACAACAACCATCACAGCATCATACCCATGCGACTCAGGGAGTTCGACAATAAAGTCGACACTGACTGTCTCCCAACGCTGTTCAGGAACCTCTAAAGGGTGTAGTTCTCCAACAGGCAGCCGGTGTCGAGCCTTGGTGCATAGGCAGAGGTCGCATGTCCTCATATAGCTACCAATGTAGCGAGACATATGAGGCCACCAATAGTTCTGAGAGACAAGCTCCAGGGTCTTCCAGTGTCCAGCATGGCCAGCAATACAGGTGTCATGATTTTGGGAGACAATTTGACGTCGTAAGTCATGCTGAGCAGGGACATATACCTTTCCACAGAACAGGAGTGTACCGTCTCTCTCTCATCCCACTCTGATGACCTCACGGACTTCCCTGTGGTCTTGCGAAGCTCCTTGGCGGTGCGTGCAACTGACTCTTCAAGCTCTCCTTCCTTGGTGCTGCTGCGAATGTTCCTCAAGATGTCATGCTCTTCACCTGTGAATTCCAGTCCTTCTAGTGCGTGAATGACAAAGAGTTCTGGTTGGAGAAATACCAAGTTATCATTGTCATTTGAGTCTGTACCATGATCAGATCGGCAAGAGAGTGCGTCCGACTTGCCCATTGTTTTGCCTGGGCGATGGTACAGATTGTAGTTGAACCGAGATAGGTAGAGTGACCAGCGAGCTTGGTGGCAGTTGAGCTCCTTAGATGTGTGAAAGTACTCAAGGTTTTTGTGGTCGGTCCAGATCTTGACACAGTGTCTTGCCCCCTCAAGGAAATGTCGCCACTCTTCGAGGGCACGGATGATGGCGAGCATTTCCTTATCATGGATTTTGTAGTTGCGCTCCACTTGACTGAGACTCTTGGAGAGGAAGGCTATAGAGTACCATTTGTTATCGCTTTTGGATTGCTGAGAGAGAACAGCCCCGGTTGCGAAATCTGAGCTGTCTGCCTCAACACGATATGGGAGGTCATCATCTGGGAATGCGAGGATGGGTGCAGACGTTACCAATCTCTTTATTGTGTCAAAAGTGGCTTGTTGAGGTGGTCCCCATGTCCAAGGATTCTCCTTGCAAAGCAGGTCAAACATCAGATGAGCGTGGTGTGAGAACTTCTCAATGAAATGACGGTAGAAGTTTGCAAAGCCAAGGAATGACTGCACCTCCTTCTTGTTGTTAGGGATTGGCCACTCAGCAACACCAGCAACCTTGATCGGATCCATCTCGGCTTTCCCGTGCAAAATAATGAGACCTAGGTATTCTATCTTGGTCTTGTCAAAGTCACACTTATCAGGACACAAATAAAGCTTGTGTTCTCTGAGACGCTGGACCACCTTCTGTACAACCTTGTGGTGCTTCTGTAGATCCTCCAAAAAGATCAGGATGTCATCCAGGTAAATGCACACGACACCTTCAGCAATGAGGTCATGAAAGATGTCATTCATCATGGTCTGAAAAGTGGCAGGGCTGTTAGTGAGGCCGAAAAACATCACTAAAGGTTCAAATAGTCCCCGATTTGTCCTGAACGCCGCCTTCCACTCATCGCCCTCTTTGATCCTGACATTTTTAAAACCCCAGTGAACATCGAGCTTGGTAAAGTAGTGGGCCCCTCGTAGACTGTTGATGAGGTCTGAGATCAAAGGAAGAGGGGAACGATTCTTGATAGTCATTGCATTTAACACCCGATAGTCTTGGACAAACTGTAGGGCACCGTCCTTCTTTTTGACAAAAAACACTGGTGAAGCCATTGGTGACTTTGACAGTTGTATACGTCCGGTGCATAGATTCTCCTCGAGGAACTTGTCCAGTTCAGCCTGTTCTCCTGGTGACAAGGGGTACACCTTAGGTGATGCTCGTGGGTTGGCTCCTGGTTCTAGTTGTATGGCATGGTCCCATGGCTTGTGCTCTGGAAGCTTGTCAAATGACTCCTTTGCAAAGACGTCTTCATAGTCGGACAGGTAATCTGGAAGAGTGTCTGAAGGTTGGGAGTTACGCCAGGCTGCTTCTGCAAGTCATTGAGACATTGTTGAAGAAGCACGAATGAATTCGTCCTGGGGAGGGAGCATAGCGACTAGAATATGGTCACCCTCTTCTATAGCTTCATCAGATGTGTCTTTGGCCATTTCTGAATCACCTCCATATTGTTGACTCAGGAGGATTCCTTCCTCAGCTATTGATCCACCTGAATCATGCATGAGAATAGGGCAAGGACCAATATGGCAGGTATGCAGTTGCAAGGCCTTCTGGTGTTCTTCCTTGATGATGTTGCGAC
>MU134347.1:322861-340286 GCA_015039355.1 Ramaria rubella
TTGCAGGAGTTCGTCAAGCGTTACTGGCTATTACCCGACAACCTCCCCTAGGGTCCCCCTACACACTCACCCTAGTCACCCTCTGTAAAAAACGTACCACAACGTAACCGCGTCAACTCCTCCCGCCCACGTCACCCCCAACAACCCCACCTCAACCCCACCACCTTCCCAGCCCCCACAACCGTCCCTACCTCTCCCGTCCGTCCCCGTGCTCTTCCCGTTGGCGGTTCCGATCACCTTTTCGTGTGATATCGGACTGTCCACGTCCTTAGGTTTCTCTTTTCGGCTCCCGTGCTGTGCACGGTTTCATTGACGGATTCCTCCCTTATTGAGTTTTTATTGGTCTTTATCCTAATTTATGTGTTCTCGTGTGTGAGTACGTATGCACTCGTACAGACTGCTTACACCGCGTATTTGCCGGGGGTTCGCGGCTTTTCTCTTATTCTTTCTATCCCTCAGTCTCAGCTCTCCTGTTACTCCTTCTTGTCTCTTTTGACTACCTTTTTATTTCCTTACTCCTCCGTATCCCTTTACGGGTCCCCGGGGGGAATGTCCTCGGTATCTTTGTGCAAGTAATGAACCTAAACGCCCACGCACCGACGTAAGTCCGAAGGTAGCTGTAAACCGTCACCGCACGAGCGAAGAGCGAAGGGTGAAGATTGAAGGGTGAAGTGAAACATGCAAGAAATAATCCGAGGCAATACGGACGGCGGACGGCGCCCCCCTGTAAAAAGTTTTTATGTCGAACCGCACAAAAAAAATGGAAGGAAAAAAAAGGGAAAAAGAAAGAAAAAAAAAAGGAAAAACCACATCAACCTCACCCATGCCACGACACAACACGACATGGCAAGCACACGCAACAGACGACGCATATATACATGTATGTATGTATGTATGATGTATGAACCATAGAAAAGCACCATTACCTAAGCAACGCGAAGTGAAACCGAATCGCAAAGTAAAATAAAATAAAAGTTATAACAAAAGAGGGAGCTCTCACTGGAAACAAATCAAGGTGTCCTGAGTTGGGGAATGCTTGGGACATACTCTGGAAAGCTATCATGTTAACATTGTGCATGGACTTGTAACATGCTTCTTCTATTTAATATGGCCCAGATATGGCGCAAAGCCAGACATATATGGAAAAATTAAAATGTTCATAGCATGTATTCCACATTATCACAGACTGTTTTGTGCATGCACTGGAAGAGGCTATATTTTGAACACATCCTGTGATAATATAGAATACATGCTATAATTTTTTAAAATTTTCCATGTATGTCTGGCTTTGAGACATATCTGGGCCATATTAAATAAAAGGAGCATATTACAAGTCTGTACATAATGTTAACATGATAGCTTTCCAGAGGATGCCCCAAGCATTTCCTGACTCAGGACACCTTGATTTGTTTCCAGTGTTTTGGGCAATGTGGGGTGTGTGTGTGTGTGTGTGTGTGTGGGTGCGTGGTGGGCATGGATGTTGTTGTTGGGGCGGTTGTGGAGGGGTGTGTTGTGGTTGTTGTTGTGGTGGGTTGGTGTGGTGGAAGGGTTGGGGGTGTTGAGGAGGAGAGGGCAGGAGGGGCACTATAAGGGCAACCTCCAAGGCTAGTGGAATATCACACTATAGCCTGGCAGGTGGGAATCCAAAGAGAAAAGCCTAGGGCTCCCACTGCCAAAGTAACTGCCTAATGAGGGAATAACTCCAAAATAACCAGCAGTATGATTAAATACACAAGAGCACACACTCTTGCATACGTGAGCATGCTGACTAATGGGCGCTTAAACGGCCCCCAAGCGCCGAGAAGAGAATAAGAAAGATAGGGAGCAGAGGAGGGGAAATGAGGAAGAATAGATAAAACTGATGGAAAAATAAAGGAATGTGGAGTCATAGGGATATCTCAGGGGTTCCCCTTACAGGCGCCATCGAGGACGTTCATTACTTGGATTTGGGGTGCGTGGCTGTTGAGGGTTGGGTTGACGTTTGGGAGTGGGGTGTAGTTTACCAGGGATGGTGTTGGGCCTGTTGAGGGGGTTAAGTTAGTAGTGGATACATCGGGAGAGTGGGAAAAAGAAAAGAAGAAAAAAGGAGGGGGATGACCCAGCCCAAGCCAAAACAAAACCACAAAACACAAAAACCCACCTGCACCCACACCAACCCCCCCTCCCCTCCCCCCTCTCCCCCTCAACACAATAGTCCCCTTTGGCAAATCACTATAACCCCCCCTGGGCCTCTCAGCAGCAACGAACACGCCCCCACCAGGCTGCCCCAGATCCTTGTGGAACATGAGCCCCTGCAGTGCTTCGGGGAACTTTTCGCGTGGGTGGATGCTGACGGTGGGGTTGAGGGTGGAGGTTGTTGTGGGGGTGGGGGCAGTGGTTGCAGAGGTGGAGGTGGAGGTGGTGGGGTTGGTGGATGTGGATGTGGAGGTGGTTGGGGGGTGGGGGATTAGGGGGGTTTGGGTTGATTCGTAGAGGAGGGCAATTATTTCGCTGGTCTGGGGGAGGGGTGAAAGGGAGGGGAAGGAGGAGGAAAGGGCATAGTACTCACCTTGCACCAGGTGGATCTGTGCTCGGGATGGAGGGTGCTTTCCCAGCACTTGATGCAGTTGCAGAGCTTGTGGAGCATGGTGGCAGTGTCTGGGTCTTGTCTTCTTGCCCATGTGTGGTACTGTGTGTGGGTGTCAGGGAGGGAGGGAGGAGGGGGGGGAGGGAAGGAAGGAAGGAAGAATATGAGGATTAAAAATTAAAAAGAAAGAAGTGAAAGGGAAAAAGACCTGTAACAGGCTAGGGACATGGCTCACCTGCACCAAAGCACAGCTAACCGCACAATAAGACACCAGCATCCACACATCCCAGCACTCCTCATGCGCATTGACCCACTTGATCGCCTTGTGCAACAGACTCACGAGTGCAGACCAGCGCTCAATGGAGAGGGCAAACTTGAGGTGGGTGGGGATGGTGTAGGAGATGCGCATGAAGATGTGCCAGAAGAGCATGCAGATGCAGGAGTAGAAAAGGTGGAGGAGGCCAGCGTGTTGTGGGGCTGTGGGGCCTGTGTAGTGGAGGGTGGGAGGGAGGGAGGCATTCCAGGTGTTGATGTTGGTGTAAAACTTCTACTTATCACACTAGACAGACTGAGCCAATATTATTTATTGGTGTCTGCGATTTGTGTGGTTACAAGTTAAGTTAAGTTTCTTATCTAATTACTTGTGGACAACTGTATAGTTGTTCACTATCTACAAGTGCCCCTAGTGGGTGGCTTATATAATACAGCCCACAAGTCACTCTAGTGACTTGTATACTCTAGACAGTAGCATATATGCTACTATAATATATACTTTCTTACATCCTCCCCACAGACTGAACCTCAGGAGGTTTAGGCAACTTTATGCTGATGGAGGATCAGCGTATACAGGTGCAGGTGCAGTCAAAGATGACTGTGCAGCTACTTCAATGGTGTTGTCATAGTAAATGGAGCCGGCTGGGTCGACTTCCATGGTGTTATCATCCACTGTGATAGTGGGTGCAGGCAGGGGAGCGGTTGGTGCAGAGGCTTCCATCGATGGCACATCTGTATGTGCCTTCGAATGGGGAGGTCCTCTGCCTAGTCCATCGAGTGACGAGTTGTCGTCAGATGTGGTTGGTGCTCCTCAGTAGCCAGGGGGACGAGGGGGCATAGGGATATGAAGGCCGGTAAATATCCAGCCTTTGTGGGCCCTCTGCGCAACTTTATTATAGCAGATTTTGCTCTGCTTGTGCATGAAGTAGGGCTCTATATTTATGAGATCTCTGGCAGGGTCTACCCCCACGTGTATACCTAGCCATTGGGCTAGTTTGTTGAGGGAAGTGTCCTTGGGAGGACGCTTCCATTTGAAAGACATTTTGATGCTGGTGGAGAGCAGCATTGGTAAGTCTTGCCACCAGTGGGTGTTGGCGGGCTCAGCCCATTTGCCACGGACTGTGGACAGGTCCGTTAGCTTTTGAAGAAAGACAAGACTGCCTTTCTTAGGCTTAATTAGTTTGAGCCATACCCAAACATCAACATCCTCCAGATGGAGGGTGTTATCTCCATGCCCATGAATAGCAGGCAATACTCCCTCTGGGGAGTACTCAATGGTGTGCAACACATCCCTAAGATTGGGAGGTGTGTCGTGCGCAATCTCAAACACTGGCATTTGAGTGGCGAGCCGCTGCTCATGGTCAGGATGCTTGATGATCGCATGCTGCGCTGCATTGTGCGACAGGGCAAATGTTGCATGCGCAAGCGTGAGTTGTTCAATGAACCTAGGTTCATTGAGGGGGCACGTGTTGAACCACTTGGCAGGTTGATGACTCGTCTGCACCGCCGTGGGTGGGGTGCCTTGCCCAGTGGGTGGGGCAAAAATCCCATCTGCATTGCAGGTGGGTTGCCTATGGCAGGAGCGATGCGGGCATTCAGCAATACTGGGTACGGTGCTGCTAGAGCCCGCTGCTTCGATGCAGTCTTATGACCGGATTATGTTGGTCCTACTGGTGATGCACCAGTAGTTGTGGTGGATGGACTCATTGAGTCCATCAATGAATCTGGCAGGGATGTCAGATCAATTATAGTTGTTGATGCCACCAGTTTAAGGCTGTCCATGAGTCAGGGTCTTTGCAGGTGCACTCGCAGGTTGACTCACCTTAAATACTCACAGATCAAGGACCTGTGGCTCCCAGATCATCTGGCACCTAAATAATGCCAGATCTGGGTCCGCTCTCAGGCAAAACCCCAGTGACTCGCAAGTAACCCGGGAGCCGCCAATGGTTGGACCACAACCACCACATTCACACCCACACCACCCTGCCCACCCTCTTCCCCAACCCCAATGATGCTTCGCTGCACCCATGCCCTGCGTCGACCCACCCACACCAGGGGTCAATGCCCTGCCACCCTTGCCCCACCCACGCCAGGCGTCGCCACCCATGCCAGGTGGCAACGCCCTGCTGTCATCCACGCCCCGTGTCGACCCCACCCATGCCAGGGGTCGACACCCTGCTACCCTCACACCACCTATGCCGCTTTCACCCCACTCACGCTGGGCAATGCCCTGCCGTCATCCACACCCCTGCATCGACCCACCCACACCAGGGGTGGATGCCCCACCGCCCTCATCCCACCCACGCCACTTTTGCCCCACCCACGCCAGGCGATGCCCCACCATCATCTACACCCCTCCATCAGCCCATTTTGTCGTCATTTGAGCTGACAGCTCATCAATTATGTCAACCACTACACACACCACTACTTACTGAACCTTGCTCCAAACCTGCTCCACCTGGATCATTCCCAACGCAAATAACAATGTTGGGCCAGGACTCCCATCTGCTTTGTGGCCATCAAGCCTCCCTACAGCCAAATCGAAACACCAACCTTAAGCATGGATGTCGCCTTGCCGGCTGTTAAAAATTCCTATTAAAGGTACATATTAAGTACATTCAATGTATAAAAGTTATGCTCACACTATGCCTTTAAGCTCAATCGAAGCCTCAATCTTGAGTGTGGGTGTCACCTCACTGGCTGGCAAAAATATTGGCAAAAGGTATGTGAATAAAGCATTTGTAGTGGAAATTGCTGCACTTGTTTCTAAATCAGAATTTGCAGGAATGCATGTATCTTTATATCCCTGGGAAAATAACTTAAGCCATGGGGTTGCCTCACCGGCCAGCCAAAAGTTCTGAGCAAAAGTAAGTCAATGCTCACTTTTTAGATTCTTACAGGAATTTCACATGATAGATTCAGATGTATGGTAAAACAGCAGCAACGGCACCATGAAGTCCTCTAAAAACAGCCAAGGTGAGTGCTGTGTGGTGTGCAATAGTTGTGAAACTTACCTTCCCCAATGAATCAATAGATCCAGTAATATTATCAGACTTCAATCTTGGTTTCAGACTCCTTTGTCTTGTTCAGTCTTGTCCATGTCTGGCCGTTTGACTATGTCAACTGAGTGGTGAAAGAATTGATCATGATATCAGCATTTTTGCAGATCTCAATGCATTAGTACTGGCTTATTGACTTGTGTCCAGAAACATATGCAGGAAAATTTATGGTAGATCCAGTGAGTGAACCAAGCTTAGTGTTCAAAGAAAAACTAATATGACTATCTAGGTGATAAATGTGAGCCATCCATCCACACAATCCCCACTTTCCCTTCCCCATTCTCACTCATTGTTCAATATGTGGCCTTGTGATGGGTGCACTGCAGAGCACTTGTAGTCACGTAGGCATTCCTGTTGCAGAACTAATGTTACTGGCCAGGGGTTCATGTCATATTCTTGCAGGACAGATCTGAACATCCATGATGCAGAAGTGAGCGACAAAACCATGGGAAGTTGACTTTGTCTACATCACAGTGTCTGGGTCTTATAGCGGATCGGTAAGATCTGGATTATACTGTGCTTAATCAGCCTCAGCACGTGATGGGCATCAGCCAAGTGGCTGTACTTCCTTGTACCATAATCACAATGATAAGTGATGGAAACATTGCTCAACACTAATAGAAAGTGAAACATGCCAGTGATATACATAGCAAGCATACCAAAAGGAAATTCATACCTCTAAGGATTAGGTGCATAGTCGTTGTAAGTCTTGGATGGAACTTGTGAAGTCAAACAGCTAAAGTCTGAACCAAAGCATGCTTCATTGGAACCAAAAGTAACCTGCCCAATCAATTAAACAACTGTATCCTTGAGAGTTCAAGGAACGCCCAAGCAGCCACACTCATAGGAGTGTAGTGTCGTAGATCCTGTGAATCTGTAGTGGGCTTGGGATAGGTAAACAAACAAAACTCAACTGAAATTTTGAACTCACACATATGCCTATCCAGTGTACATGCATTGCAGCAGTTCCAGGGAAGAAACAGAAGGTGTCACTGCAGTCTCAATGAGACACAGTGACAGGCCACACAGGTTGGAGCAGGGGTCTGCGGATTGTTTGCCTTAAGAGTCCAAGCTTGACATTCATTTGACAGACAAGATGAACTTGAGGGGCTAACCTGAAATACAATGGTCACACCGATGCTCCAATATAAGAACTGATTGTCTTTGAAGCTTCTGTGACAAAACTTAGCAGAACCCATGAGAAGCATAGTGTAAGGGGACATCAGCGGACTGTAAGACGAATGCCTCTAAGCCAAGTGTATAACAAGGATAGCGAATATACATGAGCTATCTGCTGCTTATATAGATGTATGGAATGCAGGGGCATCTAGATAGGAAACATATCTGAAGGCTATTGACCAATCAATATGTGCAGCACTATCTACCAATTAGAGATACTCAAGATGACATGCTGAAAGATAACTAAAGATAGAATGTTAGGTCTATCATGTGTCTGTGATAGGTCAGGGATGGACAATGATAAGGAGATAAGAAGGATGTAGTACTGGGTACACACTCCCCAGGAGTCTACCGGACCGTAGATTAGGAACTATGCTTTAGTAAGCGTGGAGTTCCCCTTACACATAGGAATACAAAACCTACTTGTTGTGAAATCTAGTTAGGGAGGACAGCTGCAGAAAGTCTGTGGGTGAGCTCAGAGGGAGAGGACAGGGCTTGATCACCGTCCTTTGGCATGTATGAGCCAAGGGCAGGGGCTGCAACTGCATGATGAGGCTGAGAGGTAACTGGGTGAAAAACGGCCCGAGATGCATGGCAGAGACATTTGGAGGGGTGTATTCACGCAGCTATTTGCCCTGCCGAGGCAAAGGGAAACATGACTGCCCACCCTAATCTGCTCCTAATCTTTTCCAAGTGAAAGACAACCGGCCTGCCTATGATTACAACTGATAGAAGATCCAAAGGGGATGTACTCACAAAAATGTAATTAGACACAAGCACCCTCATCCACTTGATGTCGCATTTGCACTCCCACGCGACTTCATTAAAAGCACAAGCCTCACACAGCAATTATCTTTTGTCTCTTAGTATTCACAGGATGCAAGTCAACCTCTGGGACTCCTTCTCATGGGAGTGCAATATGGATGACCTAATTCTGCGTGCCGCAATATGACGAGACGAACACTGGGTAGACAGAGCAGCTCTATTCAAACCTGCAACAATGAAAACAGAAGCCTTGGCTATGGCCACAGTTGCAAAGGTCGTCCTCCTCAGTTTCAACCATAATTGTAAGAGACCTACTACCAAAACCAATCCTATTTCCAACCTATGAGCTTATAGTGTGATTGAAGGTGCAATCTAGACAACTGGATGCCGCAGACAAAAAAGGACATGGCCGCTATCCTTGCTGCCAGCACATGAGAGCTTTGCCTATGCCAGGTCTGTCTTCAGATAAATGTGCCTTTGGAACAGGCACACACATTATCACCTAATCCTCTCCCATGGCTTATTTCAACACTGGTTGGTTGTATTGCCCTCTCCACTCCTCAAAGGCACAATGGTGGAAGCAGAATAGGGCAGAATGCCTTGTGTAAGGCATGTCGATATGGAAGCAGGAAGCAGGTGCGCAGCAGGAATAAATATGAGCTTCACAAGTATTGTACACACTGTGGCAAACACACCAGGATCCCCCTCCTCCAGCGCCGTCAACCAACAGTTGGACTTCGGCACAAGACCCTTAATAAGATCACAATCTGTCTGGGTTACGAAGCATTTTGCCTTATGTATCGTTACAGTTCCAAGATAGCACCAGAGTGTTGGGTCTCCGATGGTGATGCAATACCTGATGCATCACTGTGACATAGATGACAGCAACTTACCCCAGTTTTGTCACTCGCCTCTGCATCATGAACATTTGGAGTTTTGCACTTGAGGTGCCAATAAACCCTGTTCAGGATGGATGGGTGCCACACTGTCACAGGCACAGGGGACAACTTGGGGTAGGGGTCTATGTAGTTTGTCTGTGCCATCACGGTTGCAGGGTATAGGGGTATGGGTGTGGTGGTGGTGATGGTTTATGTAGCAGCCGTGCTGTACGTCCTTGTTGGTGGTAGTGGGAGTGGCAATTGTGGATGGGGTGGTGGGTTGATTAGCAGCTGCTCATACGTGCACGCTCGTGCCTGCCTCATTGTCTCGTGCACAACATGGTGGTAGCAACAATCAACAGGCTGCAAGGGTGTAGTAGCAGGCTTGTCTTGTGTGTCTCCAGCTCATATGGTGTTGCAGGGAGTGGGTGGTGCAGAGGAGGCATGAGGGTGGCATCGTGGTGGGGTATGGAACAGTGCGTGGGGTAGGTGCAGTGTGGTGAGGTATGGGTGGTTGTCTGCCAGGGGTGAGGCAGCTTGTGACCAGGGAATTGCACAATATACTGTGCTGGTGACACTGCTAGAGTCTACAGTAGCTGACAACCACTTGGAACAATGTCTACTGCAGATAAAACAAGAGGAGGAACAGTTGTTGCTACCATGTTACCCCCCTGCGTCTTATATTGAATCTGTCCTCAGAGTCAATGCAAAGATGCTATATCCACATATGGATAAAACATACATAAATACCATTGCCTCAGCTCTTATGTGCTGAGGTCTTGAACAGGCTTGCTAGACCATGCGAAGCACATGGCAGCCAATAGTGTGAGCACAACATCGGCAACTCCGGCGTCACTGGAAACAAATCAAGGTGTCCTGAGTCAGGGAATGCTTGGGAAATCCCATGGAAAGCTATCATGTTAACATCATGTACTGACTTGTAACATGCTTGTTTTATTTAATATGGCCCAGATATGTTTCAAAGCCAGACATACATGGAAAAATTAAAATGTTCATAGCATGTATCCCATATTATGACAGGATGTGTTCACAATATGACCTTTTCCAGTGTATTCACAAAAAATCCTGTGATAATATGGAATACATGCTATGAACATTTTAATTTTTCCATGTATGTCTGGCTTTGAAACATATCTGGGCCATATTAAATAAAACAAGCATGTTACAAGTCAGTACATGATATTAACATGATAGCTTTCCAGAGGATGCCCCAAGCATTCCCTAACCCAGGACACCTTGATTTGTTTCCAGTGCGTAGCCCTGTATACTGTGGGGAGACAGGGGGAGACACATCCTAAGCTGCCCTAGACAGAATAGAGCATACTAGCGGTTCAGCGCCATGGATTCACTGTTATTCATAAAGGCAGGTAAAGGTAGGACTTGCACTGATCACATGACTTGGACAACATGCAGTTGAGTCACTACTTAGACTCTAGACCATCAAGACTGCATTTGGACACGCTAGCTCTCGATGTCAATATCTTTTGCACAATGGAGAGGACACTTCCAAGTCCTCACAACCTCAGCTGAAGATGGAAACAACTGCAGAATCACAGCAAATCGCCTGGAGGATGTATGTTGCGGTTTGGCATTATAACATGTGTGCAATGTGTGGTTGTTGCCATGGGTGTGACTGATGGTCACATGACAAATAATTTCAGAAATAGAGAAATGACTTACACCCAAGCAATAATCACTCTAATACATAGAGTGAATCAGAGATTGACAGAATATTCAACTAGATTTAAAACAAACGATAGACCGAAATCAATCATTACCTGCCATAATTTAGTAATATGTCAGGAGTGAAATCACAGTGCTGCTGGCCACCCAAGTGTCAAGTTCTCAGGGCAATGGTTCAGCAGATGATAGCATTCTTCATTTCATCCCTCAACATCCAACTCGAGTCCAGCCCTGCAGTCCAGCCCTGCGCCATACTATTGGTTCAAGTCTAGCACTGTTTGTACTGTGTGGCACCATCCTCTTGTTATGGCACCAGTCAGGGTACTTCATAAGTGCGTTTGAACTTTAGTCCAAGCCAGAAAAACACAGCTTTAAATCGACACTTGTACAGTTTTATTTCAACCACCTTTCGGCATCCTTGGTGCAATAGCCGTGATTTTCAAGAAAACCCATGCCAGGATTGACTTCTGGTGGGGTTATGGCCTTTCACTCATCTTAAAGTCCTCCTCATCACTCCCACATGCCAGCACAACCCTCATGCCACGCTGCACAGCCAGCTATGTCATACAGTACAAAAGAAGATATTGGCATGCCACCCCAGCACGTACCTGCGGATTTAACAGTACAGGCAAAATGGTGAGTGGACGACAAATCTCTTTTTTGAAACAGCAGAGTTCACAGATTATTTGTGTACTTAGTTTGTGTGCATGCGCATGGTTGCTACATGGCCATCAGTTAATTCCTGCAACCGCACACGAAGGGATTACCTGATAGATGGGTCTAGGCTGCCGGCAGCATGAAAATGACAATGAATGGTAAGTTTTCATTGAGATTTTGAGCAGAAAAAGACTTACGGTGGCATTGAGGTTGTGCTTGTGGTATTTCAAATGGCCAGAGGTATGCGTGACCTTGGGGATTCACTGGAGGCATGCCAAAATTTTCTGACCCAGAAAACCATACAGAAAATCTTCAGAAATGGTTGAGTATGCCAATGATTTATCTGGATGGGAAAACTGTGTGAAAACAGAATGTTTGCCATTGATTTTCTGATCCCAGGAAATTTTAATAAGATCACCCAGAATAACTGAAGAAATTGTGAGGAAAAACATGGGAAAACATGGGGAAAAGAGTTTTCTCAGGAATTTTCTCAATTTATTCTGAGTGATCTTATTAAAATTTCCTGGGATCAGAAAATCATTGGCAAACATTCTGTTTTCACACAGTTTTCCCATCCAGATAAATCATTGGCATACTCAACCATTTCTGAAGATTTTCTGTATGGTTTTCTGGTTCAGAAAATTTTGGCATGCCTCCAGTGATTGTTTCCCCAAACCAAACACTTGTTTTTGAGATCAGGTGTGTGAATACCCCACCAACTGCATGGAGACTAGCAACCTGTGAATACATGTTGACAGGTTGAATGGAAAATTACGATCTGGTTCCAGCGCTTCAGCTTGAAATTTTTGTCAGGGACAGTGTCCACGGCCACATAGCGGCCTTCGAGACACCTCCAGAGATTCATAACACGCAAGTATCACCTTTGAGGTGGGCTAGCCTGCCAGTGGCCTAAAACTTTGGAAAAAGGTCTGTTTCAGGTGACTATTTTGGTCAAAAATTGCGACTTACTGTAGGATCTAAGATTTTGGCTGTGATCCAAGTCAGAAACCTCCTGCAAGGTCATTCGCTCATATCCAAAGTGTACACAAGGTTTTGAGCTTGGGGGTGGGAGAGCCTGCTGGCGGCTTCAAAATTTGGGCTAAAGGCGAGTTTTTTGAATGGTTTAACGTGTAGCTGCCAAGACATTTCCCCACAAAAACTTGAAGATTTCACCTTGGAGGTGGGTTAGCCTGCCAGCGGCCCAAAGTTTTGGAAAACCATAAGTAAAATCAACATTTTCTCATCAAAAAAAGGAACTCACAATCATTTACAATCACTACAGAATTTTACTTCATTGTTTGAGCTCCAGAGCACCATAATGGCTGCCTGAGATGCCCAGGCGCCTACATGCAGCAACTGGAAGTTCGGATTGCCAACTAGACTGATATTCTACATACATGCAAGTTCTTACAGTTGCCAACCACAACATTCTGTAATTCTTCTACTTCAATTTGTAAGAGCATCCTATTTCTTTCACTAACTTATCCTGTTGTAACCCCTGCTCTGTCTGTTCTAGAGGAGTTAACCTCTCCTTATCTCATCACTTGCTTGAACTCATTCCACTTTCCCTTTGTCTTAATAAA
This sequence comes from Ramaria rubella, assembly GCA_015039355.1. Classification (NCBI taxonomy): domain Eukaryota; kingdom Fungi; phylum Basidiomycota; class Agaricomycetes; order Gomphales; family Gomphaceae; genus Ramaria; species Ramaria rubella. The sequence goes on from MU134347.1 coordinate 335,526, forward strand.
GTTTACATTCTATTACCCTCTAGAAGTCCTCAGAAATAGATTAACTTTCCTCCCTTCTATTTGCCCAGCTCACTTCCAAACCTCTTGCAAGAACTTGATGAAGTCAGAAACATTAAACCATAGATTGAATAACATGCTTACATCAGATCTACATTCTGAAAGAACCTCTAGCCAGGTTGCATCTGAAGGACTTAAGGACAGGGTGATAAATGAAATACCAGGTGCTTACTTTGTTCAAGACATATCACGAGTACCATCATACCTGCAGATACCTGCAGATACCATGCTCACTGATACAGGTATATACTTGTGACAAGCCCTAATTTTGTCACACAGATTGTTTCAAAGCTTTGATTGTCATCTGCTCAAGGATGTTATTATGAAGTACAAAACTTTTCTCTTTCCAATATTCCAAAAAACTACTGTAAAACTCAGAGAGTTTTCTGACACTACTGAAAGGTTCAGTGAAAACAGGAACAGTAAAAAGTTAAATCAAGGGAATTGTTCACTGCCATGCACATGCATTGGCCCACAATCCATTAATCGTAGTTGGCACTAGATGCACCATAGACGTGAGTCTGTCAATCACGACTAGTAAATAGTCGTGACCTTCAATTCTGGCAATGGACCAACAAAGTCCATTCCAATAGACTGCCACCGTCTATCAGGTATTGGCAGGGTATGTAACAACACTGCTGGTCTTCTATTATCCTTCTTTGCAGCCTGACAGGCTGCACAGGATCCACAGAATGACTCTATGTTGGCTGCCATTCCCAACCACCAGTACGATCATCTGATGTACTTGTCAGTTTTGAATTGACCAAAATGGCCAACTACTCTGTGTGCATGATCGATAATTATCTCGACCATTCTTCTCCCCTTGGAAAAAACTTCCCAGGGAAGACACACAATGTCTTTGTTGAACTGGTTCTTTGTCAAAACCAGTCCGTTTCTCACCCCAAATCTGGGGTGAGCTTCAGGATTTGCCAATACTTTCTTGAGTATTGGATCTGTCCCATAGCCATTGGCTATGGCCCATTTCAGGTCAAACTCACCTTCTACGTGTGAGTGTAGACTCTCTGAGTCTGCACCAGATGCTGTAGCTAGTACATCATTCCCCTCATTACCTTCCACTTGCGTGGGAGGTACTTCCCCTGCTTGCTTCATCTGCTGCGCATCAGCGACACACTGCTCCGTCACATCTTGTAATTGCTGCGACCATTGCACTGCAGCCATTTGTATTTCTATGAATCGATCTGTTGGGAGGAACTCTCCGTCTGGATCTAGCTGTGCATCTGTGTCGATGTATTCTTCCACAGGGTGACTTTCACCCTGCTTATCATTCTCATAGTAACACGACAGACATTCAGCTACTTTGTTCTTCACCCCCAGTACATGTACCGTGGTATAATTGAATCAGGAGAGAAACTCCCACCAGCACACCTGTCTGTCAGACAGATGCTGTTGTGTCTCAAAGTATTTGAGACCTTTGTTATCTGTCACCAGTGTGAACTGGTGACCCAATAGCTTATCCTCCCACTTTATGAGTGCTTCAAGGATAGCAATTGTCTTGTGCTCATGCGTTTTGTAATGCTATTGGGCAGGACTGAATTCCAATTCCCCAAGTTTACAAGGGATTGAATTGGCTGTTATAGTTGGACATTTTGGCCTTTGCAAAGATCATCCCCCTTTTCCCACAGTAATCCAGGATAATGAATTTTGGTCCACAGTTTATGTAAGAAAACCATACAACTGGAGTCCCAAACACATCTCCTTTTGGATTTCAGCATGGTTTTGGGGTCCCAATAGGGTTCTACTGGGAATGACTAATTTTTTGACACTTTTATTCTGCTTGGTTTGTAGGGACCTCTGACCTAAAACATCCAACTTTATCTGGGTGTTACCCTGAATCTCTTATCTAGCTTCCTAGGTCCTTTGATCTTATTTTTATCTCATTTGCTATATTTGTCATGTTGGTATCCCAAGGTATCCCATTGGGATTATGGTCATGTGACTGTGTTGCTGTCCACAATCTACCATAGCTCTGGCCCCTCTCTAGATCCCTTGTCATGCCTACTCTCCTGCCAGACATTTCTGTTCTATGCTTTTAGTCTTGTATTATGCATCACACCCTTCAAAATACAAGCCTCCCCTTGAACTGTGTGTTTATGCTTCAGTCACACAGCTTAATGGCTACAGTGAACATCTCGAAAGCCTCTTTTCAAAGTTGGTATCTCTTACTACACAATGATCATATAGTGTAAGCAGGTATAGTAACTCAACAACCTTAATCAAACTGATTGCCATAGATATTGGGGTTTGGGTTGCAGTAGCAAGTGAAGATTGGGACCGCATCATGTTGCTCGAATGGCTCGACAGTTCAACTGCACATCGATTCTCATAGTAGAGCAGAACATGTTGAGGGAGAAGCTGGAGGATCAGGACCCAATATGATGACCTGTAGAAGACCACAGTGCCCTACATGAGTGTGATGTGTATGGCTGTCCCACCAGGTGTAGAAGAGGTAGATGAGAAGGGGAGAGGATCACCATGGTGTGTAGTTTTGTCCTGACTATTGTTGTGAGGGCCTGCAGTGCTGAGTGGTCCAGCCAGGTGTGCGCAGAGGGATGCCATCACTGTTTGCTGTGGCATGCACATGTAGATGCATACAGGGGTGGGACTGGTGCTGTTTGTTGGTGATGTACTGTCTGTCTAGAGAGAACCCATACATATTTGTAGTTGCATCAAAGGTTACTGGAGCTTACCTGCAAACACTTGGTGGCCAGGATGACAGCAGTTCTTGGCTGTAGCCAGGTCCATTCAATAGGGACCACTTGGTGTGGTAGCAGTGGTTGCACATGCACAATGGGCCCGTTGTTGGTTTACTTTTGGAAATGAATCCAAAAGACAGTGGGTAGCGGTGTCGTCGTTGCATGGCTACTTACACTGGTGTTCGGCTCAGTGCGCTTTGCTATCAGCAGCAACAAGGTAGAACGAAAACGAAGATAATGACGTAGCAGTGGCGATGATGGTGGCGTAATACGGTGACATAAGCGTAGACGAGATACAACAGCAAATGTCACGTGATTGACAAAGCTGGCCTTGATGTAGACGTAGTAGTAGTAGACTTAGAAGACTTAGACTTGAGACTTAGACGAGTGAATCCAACTGAAAGAGGTGAATTGGGGTACACTAAGGCAAAACAGGCCTTATATACATGATCAGAACAACAAACGATGCGAGTATGCCATACAACGATGTCGTCGACAGCAGACAGGAGAAATGACTAACGGCGAGAGCAGAAAACCAAAATAGGAAGGTGGTTTGTAATGAAGTGGAAAAATGAGTCAGGTGGTCGAAGAAATGAAGGGAAATATGGCAGTGAATTTGAAATAGAAGCCAGAAATAGAATAGAAGTGAGTCACAGACAATAGACCATGTGGAACAATTGGAAATAGAAGTACAAGAAAGAAGTGAGTGAGTCAGGTGATTAAAATGAGTCATAGCTGTCCAATAGGATTCCAGTTGCTTGTCAAATATCTCCGAAGATGAGTAAGTGAGTCATGTGACTTGATGACGACTCAGAAACATTTGAATTAATCACGACACTTGGATATGAATTTCCTCCAGAGAGGGAACGAAGACGAGTCCTGCTTGATGAAGTCCTTAGGCACATAACCATAGCAAATCTCTGTTCCTGGACCAAACTCTTTGATATCCCAGTAGTTCCTGAGTACGATACGATGCCAACCATTCACTGGTTCGTAGTTTGGGTCAAAGCCGATGACATGGAAGGGAGCATGGAAGACAGGGTCGAATACCCAAATGCAATCATGAACACGATAAGGAGGATAGGAGGGGAATGTTTGGTATGGGCCTTCAGGAGATTCGACATATAGAGGATAGTACCGACAAATGTGCGACTTGTGGAGGAGGACTGGACAAATGAACATCAAGGGGAGAACATCGACTAGGAAGTTCGATGCGTGGCCCAACGTGTATGTCTGGCTTGGCGGTCATCTGAAACAATTCATGGGATGTGGTGGCGGCAATGCTGGATGGCATATCGAAAATAGAATTGATGAAGATGGAATGAATGTGGAGATGATGTGTCTGGTGGGACTGGAGGTAGCACAGCAGATGATGGTCTGGCAAAAGCTGATGATGATAGGCGCATGTGAAGTGAGTGTCTTTTGTAGTGTAGCAGGCGCTGTCGAGTATCATGCTTGTCATCCACCCATCTCTGAAAACATGACTGTCTCCAGTCAACTATCATCGGCAGAAGAAATCATCTAAAGCATCCAAAGGAAGCTTATCGGGAGCAAGGGGCAAGCCATCTCTTGAGAAGTAGGGAAGTACACCAAAGGCCGCAATGCCTCGTTGGTAAAACAGTCCTAAAGAGTTCCTTTAACATGGAAGAGCCACCGGTAGGTCGTCAAACAACCACGAAGGGTCCTAGATAGAGTGGTGCAGTCTTCCAGTCTAGGCTGTAGGCGACTCTTGAATTCCTAACCAAAACTATGGTGTGGATGCTGCCTGTGTGGGTCCTTCGGATGGTTGTGGCTCGCATTTGATGAGCTGGGTGGTGTGGATGGGGTGGTCATGTCAGTGGCCGCAAGAGTGTCATGTGTGGCATGGAATGTCATGTGCAGTGACAGCATCCTGGCAGCCTGGTATGTACTTAGTCGTTGATGCTGCGGTGGTGCTGACTATGCAGGATTATGTATGCAAGAACATATGTCAGCAGATTTGCTCTTCTCT
>MU134347.1:347072-360244 GCA_015039355.1 Ramaria rubella
ATCATTTGGCGAATGTACTTGGCATCAGTTTCAATGAGGAGATTCTTGATACCAGCAAGATGAATTCTTGAATGACGAAGGGAGCGATAGAGACCATAGAGTTCTAACTTGGGCTGACTGTATCTTGATTCTCATTCATTGATAGGAAGTGAGCCGTATCGTACTGGTCTTCTTTGATTGTTTTTGTCAAGCTGGAAGATGATGAAGCCGATAGCAATGATGGAAGTGTCAACTGCTAGAATGACAAGTCGTCCTAATTTATAGTCAATGGTGATGAGGGCAGGAGAATGTGCAACAGCTTGCTTGAGAGCATCCATAGCTTCTTGTCGACATTCATTCCATTCGAAAGGAACAATCTTGCGAGTCAGTTCAGTGAGTGGTCTTGCAAGTGCCGAATAATTCTTGATCCAAATACGTGATGTACCACAAAGTCCTAAAAATCCACAAACTTCAGTTGTATTCCTTGGAGTAGGCCACTTCAGAATTTTGGAGATAGTAGAGTGATCTGGAAGTCATCCTTCATATGTGACTCTTTGACCAACAAGTAAAACATCAGGTTGAGCAACTTGAAACTTCTTTGGAGAGATAGTAGCACCACATTCTGCAATTTCGATGTAGGATTCAATTGACAATGACAGTGTGTTCCCAAACAAAACGATGAATGCCTGAGTTTTCTGGAATAGTCTCGTAATATCCATCTGGCTGTTCCTATTGAGTAGGAGGGCCTTTGATTCCAAGATCGTCGATCATAACACCAACATTATCAGGGATTTCATCTTATAGAAAGACAGTGCAGTTCTGGAATTTGGAAGAGGAATTGGTATAGCCTTGAGGTAGACTTCGATATCGCATAAGTCCTAGTGGAGTTTGGAATGAAGTGAGATCATGGCTCTTGGGGTGAATACGTCTGGCATCATAGCCTGAAAAGAGATCGACATATAGAGGGATAGTACCGACAAATGTGCGACTTGTGGAGGAGGACTGGACAAATGAACATCAAGGGGAGAACATCGACTAGGAAGTTCGATGCGTGGCCCAACGTGTATGTCTGGCTTGGCGGTCATCTGAAACGATTCATGGGATGTGGTGGCGGCAATGCTGGATGGCATATCGAAAATAGAATTGATGAAGATGGAATGAATGTGGAGATGATGTGTCTGGTGGACTGGAGGTAGCACAGCAGATGATGGTCTGGCGAAAGCTGATGATGATAGGCGCATGTGCAGTGAGTGTCTTTTGTAGTGTAGCAGGTGCTGTCGAGTATCATGCTTGTCACCGTGTGCATGCATGCTGCCCCGCAGCTGTTGGCAGCAGTTTGCACAGCGGGGCATCGCCGGGTCAAGCACCGACATACATCCCCCTATGCCTCTGCTGTTGGTAAGACATCGTAAAGAGCAGCCTGGATGGCCCCGTTCGGTCGTGCGCCACCACCAGGGTGTGTGAGTGTGCAGTCCCAGAGGCTGAGGGGGCCTGTTGACAGTCCTCTGGTGTGGATGCTGCCTGTGTGGGTCCTTCGGATGGTTGTGGCTCGCATTTGATGAGCTGGGTGGTGTGGATGGGGTGGTCATGTCAGTGGCCGCAAGAGTGTCATGTGTGGCATGGAATGTCATGTGCAGTGACAGCATCCTGGCAGCCTGGTATGTACTTAGTCGTTGATGCTGCGGTGGTGCTGACTATGCAGGATTATGTATGCAAGAACATATGTCAGCAGATTTGCTCTTCTCTCACATGACCAGTCAACACGTCTCTGGTGCACAACTGGCTGCACTTGCCTGTGGCAAATCGTCTTGCAAGTTTACAAAGTTTTGCTACCTGGTATGTTTTCTGTTTCTTTGCTTTGCTTTTTTCATGCTAACTGTCTGGCATTCTTCCAATGGAGCAAGTCGTACTACTCTGCAACACATATGTTAATTGAATTACTTCACAGTTACATGAATGGTCTGTAGCTAGTAGGTCTATTTGGGCGGTCTGCATTGCCTTGGGGCTTGCTGATGGGCAGGATTTTCATCATTTTTTTGTGAGTCATCATTTGACATTGATTGAGTTCTAACCTTGCTTTGCTAGCCCTACCCCTCAATGCTTCTTCTGCGGTGTGAGTGTTAAAAGAGGCAAATGATATGTAAGGTAGTATACAGACTATTGTGCAGTGTCATTCCACAGTATCTGGGTGGTATGAAATAGCTCATTATGGTCATCACTGTGTGTATGAGGTCGTCACCTATGGTGTACCAGAGCATGTCATTTCACCCAGATACTCAGGCCTCTATCACTGGTGCATGTGCGACGTAGCCGCCTACAGTGGTAGAGGCCTTCATTTGCTAATCAGGTTTACCATAACTTTATGTAGGAAGATACAAGGTGGCATCAAAAGCTGCCTGCCACAACAAAGACCGCAATGCAATAATTGGAGAGCTCATGCTTATTGAACAAATCCACACAATGCATGACTTCCAGCAGACCACCCTCTATGTCGACTATACCCAGCTCTGGCAATGCAGAAAAGTCCTTGCATGTGCCATTCTGACCACTTCCTCCCTTACCTCAGCTGTGCACTCCTCATCTGCACCCACAAGCCCACCTATGTCTACATCAATGCAACTGCCAGCATGACATCCCCCACAGGCTTTGGACCCATGTCACGTTCTACCACCTGCTGCTCATATCTGGTATCCATCAGCTGTGCACAGACCATATTAGCACCCTCATGAGCATCAAGGGCACTGTCACCTGCACCAGCAAAGTCCACCCTGAGCTTGTCTATGGTGGCTTTGTCTGCACAAAGCATGGTGTAAGGGAGCATAGCTCCCTACACAGTGATAGATATTCTGGAGTGCCCACAAGCACCCACTTGGGTGCTGCACTGCTTGGTGTGGCTACACAAAAGTGGCCCTCCTTTATAGTAATTCCAGAGGAAGAGGCTCACTAATATATTGGAAGTGTTCATTTATCCACATAGAGTATATATATTTCAAACTTGCAATAAAAAATGAAAAACTCACCAGGATGATAAACATATATACAAGCACATATAGGGTGAGCTGCAGCCCTGTCCAAAAAAGGGGCCTAAAGAGCAATTACCAGAATAAGGTTAACAGATAGACTAGAGTAACTACTAGGCTAAGGTTTTTCTTTTACAATGTATATATATTTAGTCCTCCAACTCTGAAGATGGCTGAAAAGTAGATATTATGGACCCCAGTGGACACACAATTGTGAAGCCACATGGCATAGCTGAAGGTCATTTTTAACACTTGAAAAACCAATGCATTAACGTATATAAAATTACTACAAAAAATAACTGTAACTAATAACTACTTATGGAATATAATCCATAACCAAAAATAACTTTACGAACAACCCAAACCTCAGAAAAGACCGTGGGAATTTGGTGCCAGAAAGCAGAGATTTTTTGGTGACAGCTCAAAATTGGTGGGACATGAGACATGAATGATTCTAACTCCGCTAATGCTATGTAGGGAATCGTAACATAGAAAACATAGTTCAATGTCAATGCACAGCTGCACTTTGACTGCTTTTTTCCCCAAGGTTTTCAATAATCTTGTTCTTCCAAGTCTTTTTTCAAGGCATTTCTGTTGGTATTATATGTTACATCCACTCCAGAACGCCACTGTTAAAGGCCGGATTCAACGTAGGGGTCAGATTTGGTCGGAACTCTCCTTGACCAAGATCAGTAGTCGCAATATTCAGAAATGCATGGAATATTGGATGACTCAGAAGTTGGGGATCCAAAGACTGATCTATACGGGCATTGGCTTCAACTTATGGGTTGCGCCCTCTTGGATTTCTAGTGCCCTGGTATTTTGGACTGAAGACAGAAGGTGTTATTGGGGTTCCAATTGGTCGGGTCTATTCGGAAGGTCAGTGCCAATGATACATTGAGACTTATCGGAGATGAGCAGGGGTTTCGGGTATTTGGGAATGGAATAATCAATGTGGGATGGGATAGGGGTAACAATAAATCAATATCGAGTAAGGGTTAGCTTTACTGGAAAGCGAGTGTAATCAAGGAGGGTTTTGGAATGTTGAATGAGGTAGGGTTGGATAATCGGAATAAATGAAATAATTGGAATAATTGGATAATTGGATAATTTGAATAAATGGAATAATTGGATAATTGGATAATTGGAATAAACGGAATACCGAACAAGGTTTGAAGGCCTTATTGCAGGTAGAAGTTTGGAGCGATGAAGTGTAATAAAGGTTTAATGATATAGGATGGGTGGGATATATCAGGTGTACAGGGTATTGTGAGTTATATTGGAATAACAAGGTGAGATAACGAGATATGTGAAGGGTATGTGAGATATGAGAAAGAGGTATAAGATATATGATATAAGAGATATACAAGCTAAAGAAGCTTGATCAAGAGAAAACATATTTAAGAACATGCGGGATTCAGAAATCGGAAACGGAAGATAAGGGTGCGTGATACGGAGTTCCGAAGTCAGAGTGAATAAAGAAATCAAGATAAGATGTACGGGGATAATATCGAAATAGAATTGTGACTAAGAATCATAAATGGGGACATGTCGGAAATAAGCGGAAAAGGGCTTATCGGAATACGTGAAACGTCGGAATAACATCAGTCGGATCTGGGATCTAACAGCCACTGTGAGCTTCTGGAGGCCAAAACGGCTCAGTGTCTTGAGCTCTGATGACTCTCGGACATTGCTGGGAGCTTATGTACTCAAGCCAAAAAGGTGAGGTCAAAAAAATGAAAACTCGTCCAGATGTTCAAAATGTCATTATAATATATTTGGAACAAAACAGTTTGGAAGTCTAACTACCACTGGAGGCATGCCAAAATTTTCTGACCCAGAAAACCCTATGGAAAATCTTCAGAAATGGTTGAGGATTCCAATGATTTATCTAGATAGGAAAACTGTTTGAAAACATAATGTTTGCCAATGATTTTCTGATCCCAGGAAACTTTAATAACATCACTTGAGAAAATTGAGAGGAAAACCATAGGAAAATAGCTTTTCCCATGTTTTCCCATGTTTTTCACTGTTTTCCCATTTTGTCCTCTAAAATTTCTCAATCTATTCTGAGTGATCTTATCAAAGTTTTCTGGGATCAGAAAATCATTGGCAAACATTCTGTTTTCACACAGTTTTCCTATCCAGATAAACCATTGGCATACTCAACCATTTCTGAAGATTTTCCATAGGGTTTTCTGGGTCAGAAAATTTTGGCATGCCTCCAGTGTACATGCTCAGGAATGTAGATATTCTCATTTTTTTTCATAAGATTGTTCTTAAACACCTTCTAAACAATCCTATGGTGATTATTAGGCCTTATTGGACCTGTGTCCAATGTAGAAGCTGATGTCGTGGATGGGTATTTTGGGTGCTTGTAGTCTGCAGGGTTTTGATGACCTCTATCTTATGTAGTTGTAGTTGACTATTGATCAGGTATCTCAAATGTAAAGTGTTGTAATATCACCAGGATTGATTATTGTTATCATTTATGTCTGGTTGGGGCCAAGGCAAGTACTACAATGAAGGGTAAGTCCACAAAAATGTTGAAGGGTAAAAGAATTTAGAGGTTGATCAATACTACAAGCCAACAGTCATGTAGTACACCAATGAGACACTTCATGGCCCATATGAGTTTCCACCTGTTGGAGGCCCAAACCTTATGAGCATTGCATTTGAACATCTGGCAACTATGTTCAATCTGATCATTGTTATTTGTGTCCATAATTACATATACAATTGGGTCTATTGATTAGTAAGTAGTACCCAGTGTAGCAACAACAAACTTGGTGATGGAAATTGGGTAAGAAGTGGTGTGTGCTGCTGCATGTGCATATGGCCAGCCAACACAAAACCACTTTCAGACAAAGGACACCTGTCAACAACATGAGAATTTCCCAATGATATATGGAAGCAGAGCTTTTGAATGGTCCTTGGTTGATAGAGTTTGGTGCAGTACACAAGCAGCAGCTAAAAGTATTGACATGTCAGTGTTTGCTTGGACAGAAATCTTAATGTGGGACATTATTCATTTTTGCTGTGGATTTAGTGATGCTAAAATGGATAATATGTCCATGAGATAATGATTCTGTCTCTGGGATGCCGTGTCTGTCCCAGGCAATCACTGACATGTCCTCACTTTTAAGTTTCAGTTACAACTTGGGTACTACTCCAAATTCTGTAAACAAGGTACCATTCCAGAGCTGGGTCATTATGGGAATTGACAGAATGGAGATTGGGAACATCCTTCCTTTGGAAATGACTTCACATTGAGCAGCAACCTGTGTGTGCATGCAGTGGGCCACTCATTTCATGGTAGCATTTCTTCATCAATCCTGAATGAAACAACATGTTGTATTAATTAGAGAGGTCAACTATGTATGTGATACCAGTAACAAGAATGATAATGTTCTTCCAATCCAGTAGTCACAGCTGGGAAGAATTGAGTGATGAGTCAGCTTCCAGAAGGTTGGAAATTCATAAGGCAGTAACTTAAGGTAATTTGAACCATTGATGGTTTCAAACCCATGTTTCTTGCCAGAGAGACTCCCCTAGCCAGATGAATGTTATGTCTCACCTCAAATTTTTGACTGGGTATCCTCAGGTACTCTTGGGTTACCTGGGTATTTGTAAGGGTGTCTAACTAGTAGGCACTGAAAACAGATCAAGGTGTCCTTAGTTAGAAAATGCTTGGGACATCCTATGGAAAGCTATCATGTTAACATTGTGTATGGACTTGTAACATGCTTGTTTTATTTAATATGGCCCAGATATGCTTCAAAGCCAGACATACATGGAAAAATTAAAATGTTCATAGCATGTAATCCATATAATCCCAGAATGTGTTCACAATATGGCCTTTTCCAGTGCATTCACAAAACATCCTGTGATAATATGGAGTACATGCTATGAACATTTTAATTTTTCTATGTATGTCTGGCTTTGAAACATATTTGGACCATATTAAATAAAACAAGCATGTTACACATCCACACACAATGTTAACATGATAGCTTTCCAGAGAATGTCCCAAGCATTCCCTAACTCAGGACACCTTGATTTGTCTCCAGTGAGGAGCCTATGACTATATGGAAATCACTTTGCTTTCCTTCTCATGTGCATCTTGATTCACACCACATGCCCACCTCTTCACAAGTGAGTCCATAAACTCTGTTTCAACAAGACTCTGAATGCTTAAATTAACACAGAAAGTTGAATAACTGGGCAGTGCAAGGGCACTTGTCATGTATTATTTCAGGGTGATACCCAGGTACCCTCCTATTCTTAGCCCTCAAATCAATGCCCAGCACTTAATTAAGTGCTGGGTACCCTCAATACAGGCACCCTTTATCCATGGTTACAGGGTACAGGTACCTTAGATACCCCATACCTGTTGAGAGCCATAAACTGAATGAACTCAGAGAGTGATGTCAAAACACTATTGAAAGTTTTAGTGAAAACAGGAGCAATAAAAAGTTGAATGAAGGGAATCGTCCCCTGCCATGCACATGCACCAGCCCACAATCCATTAATCCTCCTTTTCCTTCCAATCCCACTCCCACTTTTCCTCCACTTCTCTCTCCCGCTTCTCCCGCTTTGCCTTTGCCTTTTCCTGCAGTCTGTCCTCCAACTCCTTCTTTTTCTGCTTGTATTCTTTCACCTCGGCAGCAAGTTCATCACCAGAGCTGATATCGATGACGGAATGGGTGGGCGAGGTCGACCTAGGACACAATGCTATTGAGTATAGTGGTGGTGGTGGTGGTGGGGAGTCAAAAAGTGTTTTTGCTTCCACAGACCATTTTCCCTATTTATATCTGATCCAAGATCTCAGCCTTTATGGATAACGGATGCCCAAACTTCCCACGATATTCAATAGCGTAATCAGCCTTTGAGGGCTCAGCCGTTAAAGGGAGATACTGTTAGATCTCAGATCCGACTTCCATTATTCCAATGTTTTCCACATTCCGATAAGCCCTTTTTCCGCTTATTTCCGATATGCCCCCATTTATCATTCTTAGTCACAATTTCTATTTCAATCTTATCCCCGTACGTCTTATCTCAATTTCCGTATTCACTCCAACTCCAGAACTCCGTATCACACACCCTTATCTCTTCGTTTCCGATTTCCAGAATTCTGCATATTCCTTTAAATATGCTTTTCCTTGTTCAAGCTTTCTTCAGCTTGTATATCTCGTTACCTCGTTACCTTGTCATATCATAATATCTTGTTATACTTGATATATCTTGTCACACTCTATATCATTGTATCTTTATTACACTTCATCACACCAAATTCTAATCCACAATAAAGTCTTAACCTTCCGACCTTTATTCGGTATTCCGATTATTCCAACTCCAACATCTCCGACATTCCAAAACCCATTCTTTGATTACACTTGCTTTTCTGTAAAGCTAAACCCTTACTCGATATTCATTTATCGTTAACCCTATCCCTTTTCCACATTGGTTATTCCGATTTCTGAATATCCAAAATCTTCCGCTCATCTCCAATAAGTCTCAACTTACTATTTGTCATTGATCCCTCCCCAAATAGACCTGACCATTGGAACTTCGATAATTCTGTTCGATCTTCCATCCAAAATACCAGGGCACTAGAAATCCAAGAGGGTGCAACCCATAAGTTGAAGCCAATGCCCGTATAGATCAGTCTTTGGATCTCCGATTTCCGAGTCACCCGATATCCCGTGCATTTCCGAATATCGTCACTTTCCATTTTTGGTCAAGGAGAGCTCCGACCAAATCCGACTTCCCGTCCGATCTGGTCCGTAACATGCTACTCCTCTCCACTGACAGTATGGAAATAGTTGTAGCTGAGCAGGACATCTAATGAGACTTTTGTAATCTCACAGACCATATTCACATATCCCCTGTGTCTGGCCTATATCGGTGGAATATCCATGGATACCTGGGTAATTTGCATATAACTATCATGCAACATACATATCAATGATCCTTGCTACATGGGTAAGCATAATGCTTGTGAGTTCTCATGAAGAGTAGGACATCTCACCAGTTCCTCTCTGTACCTGTGATTGCCTTATTCACAGTTATTTATACCTGCAGTTGTTAGGTCATTGATACTTGTGCTCTCAATTTTATTCAGGGAAGATATTGACCAGATCCTGTATCTATACTTGTACTTGAAAGTCAAAGTATGAGTCTATACTTTCAAAAGCTCATACTCTAGCATTGAAGAGTGAGTTTCACAAATCCTGCCTTTGCTCACTAGAGGCAGGGAAAAATTTTCCAGATGGGAAAACCATGAGGAAAATCTTGAGAAATGGTTGGGTTTGCCAGTGATTTTCTGAACAAGAAAATTAAGTGAAAATCTCATATTTGCCAAGGATTTTCTGGCTCTGGGAAACTTGCAGAAGATCTCTTGGAATTTCTTGGGACAACATTCAGTAAAAACATGGGAAAATCATGGGTATGACAAAGCTTTTCTGATTAGTCAAATTCTTGGCAGACTGATGGTTTTCCGAAGATTTTCTGAGCCCATCAAATTTTCAGAAATCCCTAGGAATTGCATCATTAAAATCAACAGAAAAAGTATGATTTTCTGGCATTCGCTGATATGGGGAATTCCAAGGAAATCTATTATTTCTGGGTGTAGCAAATCACCATGAAACTCACATGAGAATGCATATGCTTCTCTAGATTTTCTAGACAGGAAAACTGAATGGAAAATTGTATGTATTTCTGCATTTTTCCCAAGCGGCAAATGGGTCTGAAAATAAAAGAATATCAGAAAATTAAGTCAAGTTTTTCTGGGTCAGGAAAATCTTAGGAATGTGTGAATCGGACTGAATTGGACTGAATTGGAAAAAAATTGGACTGAATTGGAACAAATTGGAATGAATTGGAACAAATTGGACTGAATGGAACTTGAAATTGGAACAAAATTGACTGAATTGGGACTGAATTGGAACGAATGGACTGAATTGGAACGAATTGACTGGAACCTGAATTGGAACGAATTGGACTGAATTGGAACGAATTGGACTGAATGGAGGAAATGGAACCTGAATTGGAATCAGCATGGAGCAAGCAGTGTCCAGGAGTGAGGAGTGAGGAGTGAGGAAGTGAGGAGTGACAACAGTGACCAGGAGTGAGGTATGACCAGAGTGACCAGGCGCAAAAAATCTTCATCCCGAATCATAACCAAGAGGTGGGAACACAGAGTGACTCAGAGTGAGCATTGAGGAGCAAGGAGTGACTCAGAGCAGGGAGTGACAGGAGTGATCCAGAGCAAGCAGAGCCTTGAGTGACCAGTAGCAAGGACTGACTGGAGTGACTGGGAGTGACTGGGGACTGGGAGGGATTGGAGTGACTGGGAGCAAGTAGTCATCATCGAGACAAGGCACACAGCATGACCAGAGTCACCAGGCAAAAGAAATATTCATCCTGAATCATAACTAATTTCAGACCTTGTCCACAGCCTACGAGGGGCCCACTACTTTACCAAGTTGATGTCTATTTGGGCTTTAATAATGTCAGGATTAAAAAGGCAATGAGTGGAAAGCAAATTCAGGACAAATTGGGGACTATTTGAACCTTTAGCAATGTTTTTTGGGCCTCACTAACAGCCCTGCCACTTTTCAGACCATGATGAACAACATCTTTCATGACCTCATTGCTGAAGGTGTCGTGTGCCTTTATCTGGACAACATTCTGATCTTTTCGGAGGACTTAGAGAAGCACTACGAAGTCATATGGAAGGTGGTCCAGCGTCTCAGAGAACACAAGCTTTATTTGCGTCCTGACAAGTGTGACTTTGACAAGACCAAGATTGAATACCTAGGTCTCATTATTTTGCACAGGAAAGCCAAGATGGATCCTGTCAAAGTTGCTGGTGTTGCTGAGGGCCAATGCCTAACAAGAAGGAGGTGCAGTCATTCCTTGGTTTCGCAAACTTCTACCATTGTTTCATTGAAACATTCTCACACCTGCTCATCCAATGTTTGACCTGCTGTGCAAGGACACACCTTGGACATGGGGACCATCTCAACAGGCTGCCTTCAACACCATAAAGAGATTGGCAATGTCTGCACCTATCCTTGCATTCCCAGATGATGACCTCCCATATTGTGTTGAGGCAGACAGCTCAGGCTTTGCAACCAGGGCTGTTCTCTCTCAGCAATCCACAAACGATAACAAATGGCACCCTATAGCCTTCTTCTCCAAGAGTCTCAGTCAAGTAGAGCACAACTACAAGATCCATCACAAGGAAAATACTTGCCATCATCCATGCCCTTGAAGAGTGGCAACACTTCCTTGAGGGGGCAAGACACCTGTCGAGATTTGGACTGACCACAAAAACCCCAGTACTTTTGATGAAAGCTCAACCATCATCAAGCTTGCTGGTCACTCTACCTATCTCGATTACAGATGGAATGACCAACAGGATGCCTGGGACAACCTCTTGCCTCTTGCAGAGTTCCAGTACAACAACCACATCCACTCATCCACAAAAGAGACCCCCTTTATGCTTGACTCTGGGCGTCACCCACAGATGGGCTTCAAACCTCACCAGCAACCATCTAGGAAAGAAGCTGTGAATGAGTTTAATCAATGAATCGCTGACTCCCTGTCTGAAGCCAGAGCTGCCCTAGTGAAGGCCAAGGAAGACATGGCTCAGTACTATAATTGTCACTGTGAGCAAGTCCCTACCTTTGTTCCTGGTGACAAAGTCTTCTTAGATGCAAGCAATATCAGCACCACCCACCCTTCAAAGAAATTGTCACACCAAAATTTGGCCCCCCCCCCCTAGTGGAACACAAGGTTGGCTCCCATGCTTATCGCCTTTGACTCCCCAAATATATGAGTCATCTACACCCTGTCTTTGCTGTGGTCAAACTCCTCCCAGCTCCCCAGACCCCCATTCCCAGTTGGAAGCCCAACTGCCACCACCCCCAGTCCTGGTAGGGGAAGATGAGCACTATGGGTTGAACAGATCTTGGACAGTCAGCTTTGCTGTGGAAAACTTGAATACAAGGTTAGGTGGAAAGGTTATGGGTATGAGCATGACAAGGGGATCTTCAAGACAGATTTAGCAGCCCCAGACCTCATTGCTGATTTCCATCACCTCCACCCAGGTGCCCTCATTGCATTCGTGTAGCTGATTTTGACACCTTTCATCAAATCCCATTTGTGCCTCCCATAGGTGTCAGTGTGTCGGGATGTCACACTCTAGCAGGGGGGTGATGTAAGGGGAACCCCTATACCCTCTTCTCTCTCTATCATTTATTGACTCCCCTTATCTTCATTCATTTCCCATGACTTTCCTATTCTCCTCTCTCTCTCATCATTTCATTCTTCCTTTAGTCTAGCTACATCTTGGGTGCTTATTTAAGTGCTCAAATGTTGATCTTGCAGGTGCCCATACATTGACCTTGCAGACGTTCATGTCAATCTTTTGGAGTTCATTCTATATTAGTTGTAGTTGGCAGTGGGATCCCTAGGCTTTTCTCTTCGGATTCCCATCTGCCAGGTATGCACCCCCTCTCTGTAGATTCCTGTAGACTTATATATCTTTGGATTCCCATCTGCCAGGCTATAGTGTGATATTCCACTAGCCTCAGGTGTCGCCCTTATACTCTTGTCACACCTTTGCCGGGTTGCTCTGATCACCACTTGCTCCCAGTCACTCCAGTCACTCCTTGTTGCTGGTCACTCTGGTCACTACTTGCTCTGGCTCACTCCCGTCACTCCTTGCTCCCTGACACTCCTTGCTGCTTGCTGCTAGCTCTTGGTTGTGAAGTGTGTTGATGACTCCTTGCCCTTGGCAGCTCATGTCACTCCTTGTACTGGGTCACTCTGATCACTCCTTGCTCCCAGTCACTCTCAGTCACTCCAGTCACTCCCCATCACTTCCAGTCAGTCCGAGTCACCCAGTCACTCATTGCTACTGGTTCCTTCGATCACTACTTGCTCCACATCACTCCGTCATTCCTTGCTCCTTGCTCCAGGTCACTCCTTGCTCCTAGCTCTTAGTTGTGACTTGTGTTGATGACTCCTTGGGCCTGGTGACTCTTGTCACTCCTTGTGCTGGGTCACCCTGATCACTCCTTGCTCACATTCACTCTGGTCACTCCTTGCTCCTGGGCACTCCTTGCACCTGGTTGCTCCAGTCACTCCTTGCTACTGGTCATG
>MU134348.1:3959-53799 GCA_015039355.1 Ramaria rubella
GTGGTTGACACCAACAGAGACAGGAGAGGGACGGGTAGAAGTATTCGGTGTAGGGTGTGAGGCACTTTGAAAGGCTTCATTAGCAGCACGTGCTTGTGAGATTGTCCTAGCCACTGAAAACCATTTGGAAAGGTCATTGACCGATGGGCGTCCTTCAACCATATTAGCTATCCAGCTCTGGATGGAAGGGTCGAGACCATGGTGGAATTTCATGACAAGGGAGGCCTGTTCTCCGTATCCAGACTTCTCGACCAGCTCTTCAAAATCATCGATATAGTCATCAATGGTACGACAATTCTGATAGTATTGACGCGACTCGAGTTTGGTCTGGGCAGTAGTTTCTTCATGGGGAAGGAAGAATGTCGACCTGAATGCCTTCTCGAAAGAGACCCAGGTAGAATGGGTAGGGCAACCAGTTCTAGTTTCCATTTTGAAGATGCATGTGGCAAAGGATGAAGCACAACCTGATTTCATGAATGACAGGGCCCAGAGGACCT
This sequence comes from Ramaria rubella, assembly GCA_015039355.1. Lineage (NCBI taxonomy): Eukaryota > Fungi > Basidiomycota > Agaricomycetes > Gomphales > Gomphaceae > Ramaria > Ramaria rubella. The sequence continues at coordinate 4,457 of MU134348.1, forward strand.
TTGCGTGATCATTGGCGAAGTGAGTTGGGCACAGGGCAAGATAGAGTTTACAAGAGTTCAAGAAGGCTCATCCTTTTTCTCTGTCGCCATTAAAGTCAGCAGGAGTGGCAGGAGTGGCGTGTTTTTGAGTAGTAGGGGGGGAAAGGGATGCAGTCATAAGGCTAGTGACATCATAATTCAAGGTGTGCACCTGGACATCTGTCTGTTGAACCTGTTGTGCCAGTAATTCCTTCTGTTCTCTCTCAGCACGCAAAGCAACCTCTAAAACCGTGACACACTGATGCAGCTCATTGTAAGCCACTTGAAAATCAAAGGGATTTGGGTCTTCTGGTATGGGTGTAGACATGGTAGAAGTGGATGGAGTATTAAGGAATGCACCAGAGGGGTCCTGAGCCACTGTGCACCTGGAGATATCAATTCAGAGATGAAGGTGACAGTGACTGGTCCACTAAGTTGGCAGGCTTTCATATACCCAGACTTCTCAACCAATTCTTCAAACTCATCCATGTAGTCGTCAACCATACAACAATTTTGATAATATTGATGAGACTCAAGCTTGGTCCTAGCAGTAGTCTCTTCATGAGGAAGGAAGAATGTCAATTTGAATGCCTTTTCAAAGGAAGCCCAAGAAGGATGAGTGGGCCTGCTGGTTTTGGTTTCCATCTCAAAGATACATGTAGCAAATGAAGAGGCACAACTCCTCCTGAGTCAACAGTATGGGGGTGATTCTGAAATGGCTGAAGGCTCATCTGATGAAGCTATAGAAGAGGGTGACCGCATTCTAGTCGCTATGCTCCCTCCCAAAGCTGAGTTCATTTGTGCTTCGTCAACAACATCCCAACACCTTGCAGAAGCTGCCTGGCACAATTCCCAACCTTCAGACACACTTCCAGACTACCTGTCTGACTATGAAGATGTCTTTGCAAAAGAGTCGTTTTGACAAGCTTCCAGGATGCAAACCATGGGATCATGCCATCGAGTTAGAACCCGGCGCTAACCCGGAGCCTCACCCAAGGTGTACCTCCTCTCTCCAGGAGAACAGGCTGAATTGGACAAATTCCTTGAGGAGAATTTGAGCACAGGACGCATCTGACCATCAAAGTCACCAATGGGCCTCACCAGTGTTCTTTGTTACAAAGAAAGATGGTGCCCTACGGTTTGTCCAGGACTATCGGGTGCTGAATGCAAGGACAATCAAGAATCGCTACCCTCTTCCCTTGATTTCTGACCTTGTCAACAGCCTCCAAGGGGCCCACTACTTTACTAAGCTTGACGTTCGTTGGGGCTTTAACAATGTCAGAATCAAAGAGGGTGATGAGTGGAAAGTGGCATTCAGAACAAATCGGGGACTGTTTGAACCTTTAGTGATGTTCTTTGGCCTCACTAACAGCCCTGCCACTTTCCAGACTATGATGAACACATCTTCCATGACCTCATTGCTGAATGTGTCGTGTGCATTTATCTGGATGACATTCTGATCTTTTCAGAAGATCTAGAGAGTCACCATGAAGTCGTACGGAAAGTGGTACAGCGTCTCAGAGAACACAAGCTTTATTTGTATCCTGACAAGTGCAACTTTGACAAGACCAAGATTGAATACCTAGGTCTCATCATCTCTCATGGGAAGGCCAAAATGGATCCTGTCAAGGTTGCATGTGTTTGCTGAGTGGCCAACACTTAACAACAAGAAGGAGGTACAATCATTCCTTGGTTTTGCCAACTTCTACCATCAATTTATTGAGAAATTCTCACACCATGCACGTCTAATGTTTGACCTGCTTTGCAAAGACACTCCTTGGATGTGGACACCTTCACAGCAGGCTGCCTTCAACACTATAAAGAAATTGGTAACATCTGCACCCATCCTTGCATTCCCAGATGACAACCTCCCATATCGTGTTGAAGCAGATAGCTCTGATTTTGCAACTGGCGCTGTTCTTTCCCAACAGTCCAAGGTTGATAACAAGTGGCACCCCATAGCCTTCTTCTCCAAGAGTCTCAGTCTGGTTGAGCGCAACTATGAGATCCACGACAAGGAAATGCTCACCATCATGCGTGCCCTCGAAGAATGGCAACACTTCTTTGAGGGGGCAAGGCATCATATCAAGATCTGGACAGACCACAAAAATCTCGAATATTTCCACACAGCCAAAAAGCTCAACCATCGCCAAGCATGCTGGTCTCTTTATCTGTCTTGGTTTGACTTCAACCTGTACCATCATCCTGGCAAGACAATGGGCAAGTCAGATGCACTCTCACGCCGACCTGATCATGGCACTGGCTCGAATGACAATGATAATTTGGTACTTCTCCAACCAGAACTCTTTGTCATCCATGCACTGGAAGGACTAGAGTTTACAGGAGAAGAACGTGACATCCTAAGGGACATTCGTAAGGGCACCAAGGAGGGAGAGCTGGAGGAGTCGGTTGCACATGCTGCCAAGGAATTTCGCAAGACTACTGGGAAGTCTGTGAAGTCATCAGAATGGGGTGAGAGGGATGGTACACTTCTGTTCTGTGGAAAGGTATATGTCCCCGATCAGCATGACTTACAATGTTGAATTGTCTCCCAACATCACAACACTCATATTGCTGGCCATGCTGGACATTGGAAGACCTTGGAACTTGTCTCTTGGAACTATTGGTGGCCTCACATGTCTCGCTACATTGGTAGCTACACAAAAGCATGTGACCTATGCCTATGCACCAAGGCTCAACGTCGGTTGCCTGTTGGAGAACTGCACCCTCTGGAGATTCCTGAGCAGCGCTGGGAGATGGTCAGCATCAACTTCATTGTAGAACTCCCTGACTCGCATGGGTATGACACAGTGATGGTCATCGTGGATTCCTTATCCAAACATTCTCACTTCATCCCCACCTTGACCACAATTACAGCATTGGGAGCCTCTCGTCTCTTTAGGGATCATGTTTGGAGACACCATGGCCTACCCCTCCATGTGGTTTCAGACCGAGGTACACAGTTTGTCAGTGAGTTCACTCGGGAGCTATACAGACTTCTGGGTATCGAGGTGGCTGCCTCCACTGCATACCACCCGCAGACTGATGGACAGACAGAACGTGTCAACCAAGAGCTAGAGCGGTATCTCCATCTATTTGTGAATGAGAGACAGGATGACTGGGATGACCTCCTGCCCCTTTCAGAGTTCCAGTACAACAACCACATCCATTCATCCACAAAAGAGACTCCTTTCATGCTCGACTCAGGTCACTGCCCATGGATGGGCTTTGAACCTCACCAACAGCCATCTAGGAGAGAAGCTGTGAATGAGTTCAAACAACAAATGGCTGATTCCCTATCCAAAGTCCGAGCCGCCCTTGTAAAGGCAAAAGAGGATATGGCTCAATACTACAATCGTTGTCGTGAGCCAGCCCCTACCTTTGTTCCTGGTGACAAAGTCTTCCTAGATGCAAGTGACATTAGCACTACTCACCCTTCTAAGAAATTGTCACATAGGAACCTAGGCCCCTTCCTAGTGGAACACAAGGTTGGATCTAATGCTTACCGTCTCTGACTCCCCAAGTCTATGAGTCACCTCCACCCTGTCTTCCCAGTGGTGAAGCTCCTCCCCTGCCCCCCTGACCCCATCCCTGGTCGGAAAGCTCAACCCCCACCTCCCCCAGTCCTTGTAGGGGAAGATGAGCACTATGAGATTGAACAGATCTTGGACAGTCAATTCCACCATGGAAAGCTCGAATACAAGGTCAGATGGAAGGGGTATGGATATGAGCATGAGGGGTGGATCCCCAAGGCAGACTTAGCAGCCCCAGACCTCATTGCTGACTTCCACCTCCTCCATCCCAGTGCCCCTCGTTGCATTTGTGCCACAGATTTTGACACCTTCCGTCAAAAGGCACTTGTACCCCCAGTAGGTGTCAGTGTGTCGGGACGTCACACTCTAAAAGGGGGGTGATGTAAGGGGAACCCCTCATACTGCTCCTTTTTATTCTCCTTCTCCTATTCTCCTCTCTTATTCATGTTCACCCCTTCTATCCCCATTTCCCTTTTATCTTTCTTTTCTCCTTCCTGTCGTTTCTATCTAATATTCCCATTTCCCTCCTCCCCTCCTCCTTCCTCCCCTCCTCCTTCCTCCCCTCCTCCTTCCTCCCCTCCTCCTTCCTACTCACTTCTACAGCTGGTGCTTCTGTTCGCGATTTAAGCGCCCGCTTACATGTGCACATTTGAATCTACCTGGGCTACATCACAGGTCGCGTGACTTCCGTTTTAAGTGCTGTCGGTTTACTTTCGGAAATAGATCCAAAACACAGTGGGTAGCGGTGTCGTCGTTGCACGGCTACTTACACTGGTGTTCAGCTCAGTGCGCTTTGCTATCAGCAGCAACAAAGGTAGAACAAAGACGAAGATGATGACGTAATACGCTGACGTAAGCGTAGACAAGATACAACAGCAAATGTCACGTGATTGACAAAGCTGGCCTTGACGTAGACGTAGTAGTAGTAGTAGACTTAGAAGACTTAGACTTGAGACTTAGACAAGTGAATCCAACTGATAGAGGTGAATTGGGGTACACTAAGGCGAAACAGGCCTTACATACATGAGCAGAACAACAAACGATGCGAGTATGCCATACAACGATGTCGTCGACAGCAGACAGGAGAAATGACTAACGGCGAGAGGCAGAAAACCAAAATAGGAAGATGGTTTGTAAGGACATGGAAAAATGAGTCAGGTGGTCGAAGAAATGAATAGAAATGTGGCAGCAAATTTAAAATAGAAGCCAGAAATAGAATAGAAGTGAGTCATAGACAATAGACCATGTGGAACAATTGGAAATAGAAGTACAGCTGAGAAGCGAGTGAGTCAGGTGATGAAAAATGAGTCATAGCCATCCAATAGGATTCCAGTTGCTTGTCAAATATCTCCGAAGATGAGTAAGTGAGTCATGTGACTTGATGATGACTCAGAAACATGTGAACCAATCACGACACTTGGTAATGAATTTCCTCCAGAGAGGGAACGAAGACGAGCCCTTCTTGACAAAGTCCTTAGGCACATAACCGTAGCAAATCTCTGTTCCTGGTCCGTGCTCTTTGATGTACCAGTTATTCCTGAGGACGATACGATTCCAACCATTCACTGGTTCGAAGTTTGGGTCAAAACCGATGACGTAGAAGGGAGCATGGAAGGTTTGATCGAATACCCATATGCAATCGTGAATGTGATAAGGAGGATATGAGGGGAATATTCGGTATGGGCCTTCAGGAGATTTGACATATAGGGGATAGTACCAACAATGTGCGACTTGTGGAGGAGGACTGGACAAATGAACATCAAGGGGAGAACGTCGACTAGGAAGTTCAACGCGTGGTCCAACGTGTATGTCTGGCTTGGCGGTCATCTGAAACGAATCATGGGATGTGGTGGCGGCAATGCTGGATGGCATATTGAACATAGAATTGATGAAAAATAGAATGAGTGTGGAGATGATGTGTCTGGCAGACTGGAGGTAGCACAGCAGATGATGGTCTGGCGAAAGCTGATGATGATAGGCGCGTGTGCAGTGAGCATCTTTTGTAGTATAATAGGCGCTGTCGAGTATCATGCTTGTCAGCGCCCAAAATGTTCAGTCTGTTTGGAGACTTTCCTTAGTTAGTAGCCACCTCGGCAGTGGGAGTCCTTAGGCTTTTCTTTTTGGATTCCCATCTGCCAGGTATGTATCCTTGCCTGTAGCCTCCCTTGAGCTTATATATTTTGGATTCCCATCTGCCAGGCTCTAGTCTGATATTCCACTAGCCCCAGAGGTTGCCCTTATAGTCATGAGGTTGGCAACATCATGGTTCAAGGTGTGTACTTGGACATCTGTCTGCTGTAGTTGCTGTGCTAACAATTCCTTCTCCTCTCTTTCAACATGCAGGGCAGTCTCCAGGACAGCGACACGTTGGTGAAGCTCATTGTAAGCCACTCGGAAATCGAAAGGAATAGGGTCTTCAGAGATGGGTGTAGACATGGTAGGGATAGATGAAATATAGGGTATTATGTAGAGAGTGTACCAGAGGGGTTCTAAGCTGTTATGCACCTGAAGAAGTCAATTCAGAGACAATAGAGACAGTAGCCGGTCCAGTAAGTTGTCAGGCTTTTCTACTATAAGGGCAACCTCCAGGAGCAGTGGAATATCACACTGTGAACTGGCAGATGGCAATCCAAAGATATATAAGCTCACAGAAGACTACATACATGGATACACACCTGGCAGATGGGAATCTGAAGAGAAAAGCCTAAGGTTCCCACTGCCAAGATAACTACCTTAAGGAGTTTGCAAATAAGTGCTGGAACCTATGGTGATTACATAATGGGATTGGAATCCAATGCTGTTACATAATGCAGGTGCTTATGTGAGCAAAAACAAAGAACAGATGCCAATAAACACCCAACTGTACCATGGTTATGTAACAGGATTGGAATCCAATGCCATTACATAATGTGGGTGCTTATGCAAGTAAACATGGACAAGGAGATAGGGGAAGAATATATAATGGAGGAAAGAGAGAAATGGGGAGGAATGGATAGAAGGAAGAGAGAATAGAGAAGTGTAGAACCACATGGGGTTCTCCTTACAGATAGTGCTGCGCTTATCGATTAGTCAATAGCCATTAGATATGTTTCCTATCTAGATGCCCCTGGTTTCCACATGTCTATATAAGCAGTAGATAGCTCATGTACATTCGCTATCCTTGTTATACACTTGGGTTAGAGGCATTCATCTTACAGTCCATTGACATCCCCTCACAGAAACGCATCTCCCGCACACCACAGTCAAGCAGAAGCATGCCACAGTGTGAGAGTGACATGCAAAGCCACCTAGCCTATAGGTTGATTTAGATACACTTAATTTTCCTGAAGCATCTCTTTTCTTAGTCGTGGTATAACGGATAAGTCTATCCAGCAACCCCCCGTGAGAAAAGAAACCCCGTGTTTCTGCAAGTGCTTGTTCAGAAACCCGGGTTTCTCAATAAGAAGATTCAGTCCGGGTCCTGGCACTAGACAGGATCACCTGCAGGGTCAGACTGGACAGCGATGGTGCTTCCGAAGGGCTCAGAAACCACAGCAATTCAGGTACGTGAACGATTCACTCTTTGAAATGTATACGGAATCACCACACTACGTATACAGCCACTACGAACATCTACCAACTGCCCATCCCTTACTGTGCGGCAACCCTCTTGGCACTGACATTCTTTCAGTTCCTGCCTCTCCTGATGAACACATAGCAGTGCCGGCGATCATGGCCTGCTTCACCACACAACCCACAATGGTTTTCACGATGGTACAGATGGGGAGGTGAATTTGTCACGGACCAGGTTGCTTTCCAGGGGGCTTGGTTGAGATTGGAATGGAGGAGCTCCAGGATATGGCCATTTGCTCCCGCAACCACTACGCCGTGGTCCTTCAACGGCAGACATGAGGCAAGCGGTCCAGGAACAGCCTTTTTGCTGTGGGACAGGAGGATTGCAGATTGACAGCTCTGGGTTAAGGGTGTCAGCCTGGGCCGCACTATTTGAAGTGGTTAGCATGAAGTAGTAGTAGAACTGAAAATAGAGGTATTTAACATACCCAATAGAAGTTGCGCAACAAGTCGATCAAGCTGTTCTTGAGTCTGGATACCATTGGTGAGACATTTCACATTTGCTTCATGAATGACGGTGCGTGCATTGACTGTCTGAGTGGCAGGCGGAGGCCTGCACGCATGTGACAGATGAGATGGATGTGATGTCCATAACAGGATCCTGCCACCATCTACAGGCTATTAAATATGCGTGAAGGGTGAAGGTGATGATAGTGAGAGATTGTTGCCCACTAGTTTGTCATGACTCAAGCAGAGGTTTCTTCGGATTGGACTAAGTTGCATATGAGTTCATGACATTGCTAGTAGATGACGAAAGCTTCATCAGCAACCATGGATTAACTGCAAGCTACTCAAACAAAGGCCTTGGGTCACGGTAGAGCGGCACGATTATCCTGATCATTTGGTCATTAGTGTCTTCCTATATTTAGTTTCAACAGGAATTCTTGGTGGATTGATTATATTTTTGGTCAGTGGCCCGACCCTTTTTGAACTTTTTGAATTAAGTTGTAGGAGGTTTTGCAAAGTTGGTGTGATGGCAGAAGCCCGGGGTTTCTTTTCTCACGGGGGGTTGCTGGATAGACGTATCCTGGTATAACAGCTAAGAAAAGAGGTAACGCTGGCGTGAAATTCCAGTGGGTGCGTGTGGGTCGATTTTCAACAGCCCGGTAACGTCTGGTATGGTTACACCCGGATGCCTGCCTTGCTTTATGACGAATTGTCACATCCGTTGCAAGGATGGCAGGAGGGTCATGGGTAAGGGCTGAAGCCGGGTACGTTTGTCGATCTTCGCGCCTGCATGCCCATAGTCAGAAATGAGAAAATGTACCTAGATCTGGTATCTTCGGGGTATTCTTCCTTGGCTCAAAGATATTTACGATCGACACAATCTAATTCTCCTGCGATCTACGATCACTAATGTTTGACCTTTTGGGTTTATTCCGATGAATCAGATCACCCCGCTCTTGGCTCACGTAATCCTTCCCAGACTACTTTCATGCGTGTGATCGAAGCCTGCACAGTTTTGGATTTCATCTATAATCGCGCAAAGTGTACTAATAGCGTGTATTTTCTTGTGCACCTGCACATATATTAATCGAAGGTGATATTATCATGGCACTCGAATCGGTACCTCATGGATGTACCTGGAGGATCTGCTTTAAATACCACTCACATGTGTATTGGAGTGGTACTCACCCATTTGTTCTCAAGTCGCGGCGGACAATTGTGGTAGTACGTCATGAGAACCGGGACCGTGATCGGTAAATAAGTTCCCCATCAATTTTAAAATAGTACCTGAAATCATCTTCCAGAAGTACCAACGCCACACAGTAGGATCGATCCAACCTGATACAACTGTGCAGATAACGGACCCCTTGCATGGCGAGAGTTCCCACCCTCACCTAAGTATGCAACAGCGCTGAGAGATTGAATATTGAATACCTACTCGAGGAACAACGCTTTTCTGATTCTACATGGAAGGTGAAGTGGCGCCCGACAAAGATGACAGCGTGGCCGTGAGCACAGGGTTTGACAGGTTTGACAGATCCTACCAACGCAATTGAATTACAAGTGCCGCTGTGAGAAAGGAAGATCATGACGTTGTTGCTTGTGCATTGACACAAAGGTGTTGTGGATTCCTCTTCTAAGTATGTTTTGAGCGTGTGCTTACTGTATGAACGATAACATTGATGAGCAGCGAGGACGAATGCATAACTCACAGCACAGGGATGAAATGCTTCGCGCCGATAGTAGCTGTCCCTAATATTTTCATTGTGGTGACGGATCTGCTGCCCTTAATATTCCTGAACTGGAAAACAGGCCACAACAACTCGCTCTAGGACAAATTCCGAACGTGAGTGTACAATATAAACACCGGAGCCATCTCCATACAAACTTTCGATAACACCGGTCGCTCACTGCGGCTGACATGCGGACCATTGCTACCCAACCTGCAATTAGTAAGAGATACGTCGCCGTCCTAATATTCTCCGCGGCCTTGGTATTTCCCATTGCTTTCCTGGCGAGTAATTTAGGCACCGGGCGCATAATGGTGCCGCTGCCAGCTGGGTAATCAAAGCAAGGAAATAGAAGATGATACGACTCACGATCCGAGATAAATTACGCTGTATTCCGAAGAATCACGACGTCGAAGCAGACGGGCTGCTACCAGGCTGCAAAGGAAAGTGGAGTGTTGCGGCCCCGGGTAACTAGTGACCACCTATGTCACGCAACTCAGTCACCAATCCCCTTGTCACAATGCCGCGGAACCTGATCGTCGTACTTTTTAGTAACATGTGCAAAGCAATCACATTCGCCATCCCATAAGCTCAAAGGTGAAGATGGAATTAACAGGGCTGCCGCAGATCACAAGGACACTAGGAGTTGGTCTACAGCGCCCCCCATATTATTTCATATATACAACGCCGTTTGCAGCTTGACATTTTGGAGATTAATCTACACAGCTGACAGGGCGGATCTCCTAGAGACCTCCTGGAACTTCTAAAAATCGTCCGTTGGCCCTGATTACGCGCGCGGATCTGTTCCAAATGTCTAGGTCAGGTTTCGTTTTGCCGTAGCTGACCGTGACACTTCGCCGCGGTCACGGAAGAACACGTTCCATTCCAGTGTCTGGACCAGGACGGGATCCAGATTAAACAGGATGACAGTTTGAATTCAGGTCTCAGCTATCCCTGGCAGCTCCGTGCAAGTGAATGGCGGCTTCATTCACCGTTGGTACCCCAAGTTGTGAAGTTGATCATGTGTGTCCTATTGTTTATAACCTTGCATCGCTTACGGATATGAATGGTGATTCAAGTCACCGTGGACAATGGCAGCTAGGTATTTTCCGTCAAGCTGATTTCCCAGATATTGAATAGCCGCCTTACAAGACCAAGGGCGAGTCTATGTGATCTAAAATCTCTCCGGCGTGGCTATAGATCCATGCTAATTTGCTCCCGACGTTTGTGATTCTGTTTACATTTTGCATTTGTGGATTTGACACTGCCACATGTTGATGCTATCAGGCGCGCGTCCGAACCAATACACTGAATAGTATCTATCCGCCCCCTGCGCACAATCACATTCTCAGGTGAATATAGGTTATGGTCAGACCAACATTCGACGCCCCTACCCATCCCAGTTTCTAATGGTCGCTGGTAGTGCAGATGCACAAACAAGACCGGGTCATGGTAAACATCATCTTAGACCTGGAGGCTCAAGTATCAGACACTTCGCCTAGATTTTTCTCAAAGATTTACCAATAGGTAGGTATATTTTAGTATATTTTTATTCAAACAGCGTGGAGCCTCTGCCTCAGTCAAAGTGGTTCCGATACAACCTTCCAAACACCACCAGATCAGATTGCCCTGCATGGGACACGCCTCTAAATCCGCCCTGAATGTCACACGTTACTTCTTGCCCCCATTGTGGCGAGGACGCCAAGAAAACTCAGCAGTCAGCGTCGATATTGAACTCTCGTCGGCAAGCACTTCAAGTTGAGTTCCAAGTCTAATGGTGACGGAACAACACTGGATTGATGGCTAAATACCCGCGTTTGAGCTTTGAACGCAGGACGTACCAAGGAACACCCCGCGCAAAATTAGTAGGTGCGGCGTTCTACTTTTTTTTTTAGATGCTTTGGCTTACCTATGCTCCGCGGGTCGTTTGTCCCGCCGAACGCTACCGGGCCCACTCTTGACGTAGACTTGCAGGAACCTCACGTAATACATTTCCCCTGCGTTCACGGAGTCCGCGTCGCAAAGTGGCCTAAATGGCATAATACCCTAACGACAAGCATACTCCGTCTGGCACATTGGGTGTGGGGGTTCCTCACCTGGAAAGAGACATTGTAATGGTAATTTTTGATGTTGAAGCGCCTCCGCCCGAGTCCTGGGCGGGACTCAATACTGGATATCTCTTTTTCCATAAGTCGATGCTTCAAGTTCAAGCCTTTCCCCCTTCTTTTAACCTCAATGAGTCACAACCTTCGTTCCAAGTGACTGGCTCTGATTATGACGTTCCAGAAAGAAAGAAAAACTCAACTACGATAAGGTTGTTTGTCACGCTCAGTGTGCGCTCACCGACACAAGAAATTACCGATGAGTAACGTTATGAGCCCCTTTCATCACGCGGATATTCCCCTTTCATTTTAAAACCCACCTGGATGTACTCCCCAGAGGAATCACCTCCAGCTACACGGAGACACCCCTCACTTGGCCGGAACTGGAGACTCATTCCGATTTGAAACACATCCGAGCCACCCTCGAGGTCGTTGAACTACGAGGACTACCTACATCACGGTCCTTGTGATTTATCACACTTACCCTGTAAGCCGATGGTAACTGGACATAACATCGACACCGTGAACCGGTGGTAGCACGTCCCCCGCACCTTCGAGTCAGACTGTGATCTGGCGCCTTGGACACCCACAGTACTCGGATGTTGCGGAACTAGCTTGACGGTACTTCTTTTTGGGGAGTGGAATTCCGAAATACGCGTCGACCGGTTTCTATCGTTAGGGGACTCGGGGACCAAATGATTACCACTCCACTGAGGTATATTCGTACGTTCCACTTTACATAAATAAACTACCAAAGTCCTGGTTTAGATATATGTTTCTGCTATAGGACTCAAGCGTCTCTTATCATTTGGAGCGGCCGGACCCCAACGATAACCGAACAATAGTAGTAACGACAAATCGTCAAACTGACAATTCTCCTATCATTTTTTTTAGGTTTGAGCAAAGTCAGAGATAAATTATGCAGGGACATTGAAGTCAGAAAATTTGCTTCTGGTAAGAAAGCGATAAACGTTTCAACACGTCCGGATGGGAGTTATGGAATGTGGCGGTCACGGCCGCATGCTACCAAGGGGAACACCTCCGAGTCCGCTCAATTACGGATAAGTTGCGGAAGTTACAGCAAAAACTTGTGCCTTGCCAGCCTTTCCGTGCTCAAGCTTGTTCTAGAACACACTTTTAATAAATAAAAATTAAGTCTGAGGATCACCCCACCGATATGTAAGGAAAGTATCCCTAAAACAGAACTCGGCGTGAACCTGGAGGCAAACACTATCCAGAACTATCCGCTACCGGAACCACAAGGAATCGTCCCCCATGCCCATACGGAGACGTATCGCTTGTTTCACCGGCCTCTGCAGTCTCATCAGAGTCGGTCATTACATAAGTCATCAAATTACATAAAACATGTGATTATTCCCGGCATTGCCTGGGGTTGTAATTACCTTGTACATCACTAGTTCGCTTAGTGAATAGCTATATACATTAACTCCACTGTACTATTGCAGCTAGTTGCCATAGCAGACCTAGCCTGTGGTTCATTTTCCTGATGTAGTGTCAAGAATTCAAGTGTCTACCACCCATGTAATCCGTGTAAGCTATAATTCACTTGAGCGGTTCGACATACGTTCTGCATTGATGCCGGGGTGTTTCAAGCTTGAGTGAGTATTTTAATTAGGCACTGCAAATTTGGCTGTGGCAATTGCAAAAGTGTATCGTGTATCTGGTGTCGCTACTACTAGTACTCTGTGCATCGTATTTGTCCACGGCCGACGATCAATCATATGCACCGCACTTGTGCATTTTGCTGGTCATACATGTTTACAATAGACATCGTACCTATTCATCGACATCACTGACATTCCACAGATGGGATCCCATCGTTGATTGAATTACCGTACTACGTACATAATACTGCATCTGACCCCGGATCACACAACACACACGATCGACGATCACCCTGATCAGCTCGAGCCTCCGGGTCGTGAATTCAGCCTCAATCTGATATAGACTCACTCGCCAAGGCTTCATGTTCCGTCCGCGTCCGCAGGCCTGAGGTGCGGAGGCATCGCGCAACCCGAAAATTAAATTCACGGGCAGGGGTTGGAATATGCGGGGGGAAAGGGCTTGGGCTGGAGCGGGAGGTGAGACTCGGGAGTAGCCCAGTCCGCAGCAGCCCGTGCAAAGGCATACCGGGGCCCTGAAATAAGTAATGGGGGGGGCAGGGGTGTCGATAAACTTGAAGGTCGGTTCTGTTCGACTGTGGGGTGGTGGAGCGGGGACATGGTTGCCCATGATCGACTTGGGCGGCGTATGAACGAACGTGTCCTAGGCAGGGCGTAACTTTGATGTTGGTCGACAGCCTCAGCTGACTCTAAGATCGTCGGAATTTCCATGTGGGAAGTGTGACGTGTGTGTGTGTGTACCTTCGCGATGGGGATGTACGGTAGGTTTTTGATACAATAGGTAAGTAGGTTCTGATTTTGGAAATATCAACCAGTGGGCTCGGACTTGCCTCGTGCTAGACTCGGAGATTTTGGAGTGGTGCGAGGCGGTGCGGTGGTTGTGTATGTGCGGCGGCGCGGTGCGTACTACGGCGGAGACGAGTGGAGACGTGGTTGTTCAACATGTGATTCGTGCTTCTAGAGGGCTGCTCCAGGGCTACAAGGACGTCCGTGCCGTGCGCCTCTGTCACTGATAAGAAATTGCGGACTCGGACTCGGGGAGGGAAGTGCGGATTGGGATTGGGATTTCCAAACTTTACGATATAGCTTACGACATTTCATGTGTACAATTGTGATTGCCTAAAAAAATCGTACACACGTCTACACACGCGTATACGTACCAGTTTCGGCGAGAAAGCCCAGCGAGGAAGTTGGGAGGATTCCGGATGATCCAGATTGTTGATTCGGACTCGGGCTCGGACACGGCTGGGAACCATTGCCAAGATAGATCCGGTGCTCAGGTTGTTGCACCGCGGCGCACGTTTGCTGTTGCGAGGGCAACGACAGGCAACGACCTATCTGCCTGCTGGCAAAACATTGTGGGGCACACTTTACGCTGCATTTCATTTTCATCTCAGCCGACGGCTGGTGGTCTGCGTTCAAACACGTTCAATACATAATGCTTACGAGCTATTGATGGTATAGTTCAAATCGTGGGGCCTTCAACTCCATTTCATTTCGTGTCCTCTCCATCTCATCTTGGAATCAGGAGCCTGAGAAATATCATTTACGAGATGTCCGAGTCCGAGTCTGAGTCTGAGTCTGAATTCACTAAGTAGAGCAAAGCTTAACGTCAGTTGACAATGAATACAAGCCTCCTTGAAAGGTTGAAGGAACTTGACTGGATATATACTCTCTCGTCGGACGTCCTTCCAATGATGATGCGATCCATCCTGATACCCAGATACACGCAGCACAACGATATACAGCACCCTGGTATGCAGGAATTCCGAGCAGTGTAGCTTATCCGTAACCGTGCTTGGCCCAGGGGAGCTCTCAGCCACTGCGTGTTAACTGGCACGTGAACTTGCTGTGATGTGAGATGACCGGGATGGAGTTCAAGAGATATAGGGGTTGAGGAAAGGAAGGACCATGGACGGACGGGTACTCAGTACTCAGTATGGTGACATGTTGGAACCCGGGCCCTCGAACCTTGGGTACCGTACCAATCGATATTTCGGTCTTCCGTATTCGACTGGCTGTCCCCCCCCCCCCGTCTCATTTCATTCTAGGATTAATCTCATGTGCGCATTGAGTTCGAGTCCGGAGCCTGGGGTCGGTTTGACCGTGACCAGATCAGGCAGCGGAGGCACAGTGCATATAATACGTTTTTAGTATTGTTCGTAGCCCATTCGAACTTCATGCGTGCCTACGTACATGCGACGGGGAAGCATGCTGATCGAAGCACGAAGCTCGAAGCAAGCTTCTTTACCTGACTTGCATTGTATATAGATTAGAGGAAGACATATATTACAATGCGCACGAAGATTGATCACGCCATTTCACGTACCTTCATTTCCGTTTCAGTATCTATGAAGGGGGCGTTGCAAAAGAAGGAAGTGAGTGCCATGAGCACGAGAAAGGCTGTGTGATTGATTGTAGATGTACGGGTGTACTGGTACGTGTAGTGTAAAGTGTGCGGTACTTGTACTACTGGTACGTGTAGTGTAGATGTGAGTGGTTGTAGCTGTACTTGTACTTGTAGGGATGACTGTTCTGGGAGGAGAAGAGGAGAGAAAGGGAATATCATGCTATATCAACACCACCACCGTCAACTAAATGACACGACACCAACACCGACGCAACCAAAAAAGAAAAAAAGAGAAATGTAAGAAGGGAAAATGATACATGCACAGAGCGGCACCGATTGGTATCGAGCTGGGTAGCGGGGCAGGAGCAGGACAAGATAAGACGGGGTCGGGGAGTCCATCTATCTGGCCCATTTGCCCGCGCCCGCGCCGACCTCCACATGCATCATCGCACCCGGCCCAACACCCGGAGCTGGTCCCAGCCCCAACCCCGCCGGAGGCCCCGTACTCGAGCTGGGATGCACGAACACGCGCTTGGTGTACTTCCCTGCGCGGCGGCGGGGTGGCGGCGGGGTCGACGTTGAAGTCGAGGAGGGGGACGTTGCTTGTGATTGTGGTTGGGGTGCGGCGGGTGGGTGCGGGTGTGCGGGGTTGGGGCTGGGATGGGGGTTTGGAGAGGGGGAAGGAGGGGGGTGGGATTTGGTGGGTGTGCGGATGCGGATGTGGGGGCCGTGTGGAGGATGTGGGGGAGGCGAGACGCGGGTGTGTGGGTGGGGCGCGGGGTATGGTATTTGCATTGGGGGAGAGGTGGACGGCGAGGGGGCGAGGCGGAGCGTGTGTGCGGGCGCGTGGGGATACGAGGGCGGGTGTGGTGGATGCGGGTAGGGCGAGGGACTCGCGTCGACGCTCTTGCGGCGTTTGGGCGGGGGCGCACCGAGCTCGCGGTCGTCGCGACTCTGTTCATGGCGTGGCACACTCCCGCGTCGAGCAATGACACGCGCATGGGCCTCGACACCCACACGGCCCTCTACACGGCCCTCCACGACCGCACCGTCCTCCTCGACGCCCTCCATTGGCACGCCCATCGCGACATCCTCACTGCCCACGGGGCGATCCCTCAGCGAGCCCTTGAAGAACTCGCGCTCCTGGCTGCTGAACCACGTCGAGGTGTTCACATATGTGCCGCCGATCATGCGGACGCGAACCTCCTCCTGGAAGGCGCTGAGACGGTTCTGGTGCTCGGCGAAGGGGCGGTCGACACCGGCGACGATGTCGACGTCGCGGATGCTGGGTGGGATGGGGGGGAAGAGGAGCATGAGGTCGTGGCCGGTGGGTGGGGAGGGGAACGTCGGGGGGCGGGAGAGGGCGGCGGAGGGGGACGAGAGCTCTGTGGGGCGTCAGTGGGTGTGCGGAGACAAGGGGGCGAGTGGCATACCGCGCAGGGAGGAGGGCGACAGTGGACGCTGTTCTCGGGAGTGCATGTGTGGGTGGATGGGCGGCGTGGGGGGATATATAGGGCTCTGTGGCGCAGACTCGGGGGACATTGAGCGGGGCATGGGAGACGGGGACAGAAGAGGCGAGAGAAGACGGGGACAGAAGACGGCGACACGGTGGGGAAAGCGGGACAGGCAGTGTCGCAGCGCACCTTTATAGAGCGTCGAAGAGCCGCATAAGGGAATTAAAACGAAATAGGTAATATAAGTGATACACCGCAACCAGCTAAAAGTGATCTCAGTGATCTCAGAGAGTGATCTCAGAGACCGATCTGACACCACACCTCCGATCTCGAGCCCGATTGCCGAGCAGACAGCGATTTCCGGCGTCTCGTTTAATTGCGCGCGGGCCCTTGGTCGGTCCCGGTGCCTATGCGCCAAGTAGCCGGACCACACGGCGTCGGCTTCTCAGGACGGTGTCCGCGTTGGGCTGCCCGCGCTTCGCGTGAGGATGTGATTCCCGAGCGTGCGCCACGGATGTGCGCGGCTGAATGGTCTGCCCGCTGCAGTGACGCACGTCGTTGTGCGTGCTTTGCTCTGCTTTGCTCTGCATTGCTCTGCTGTACTCCGCCGAGTGCCTCGTGTTCCCACCGCGGTCCGTTTCGGGTTCGCCCGTGCGCTGCGTAGCCCCAAACACCACTCCCAAACAGCCCCCCTAGCAACACAAGCCACAACGTCGCAACGACATTGCACTCTTCGTCCGCGCGATCCATCAGCTTTCCGCTCAGCCAGCCCAGCTGCCGCTGCCGATGTCACAAACTGTCAAACATGTCAGGCCAGCGCCACACCCACACTCATAACCGCCCACACCCAACGCACACCAACGCAGCGCAGCACAAACGCAAAGCACATGCAGCACACACGTCACGTCAAGCTTGTGTACCGGCCACCTCCTCCGTCCCTGTGCCGCAGCTTCGATTTCGCCTCGCCGGAGTCCTGTGCGCGGGATCCAGGGCCGTGCCCACATACATAGCATCCACCTCGGCCCATATGTTCGAACGTGATTCGAAGCTGTCACTGATCTCAGACTGCCTTCGAATGTGATCACGGTTGTCTTCGACCACGGCGCGTCCCAACGCCGGGGCCCTGGCAGAAGTCGAAGTCGAAGCCTGCACCGCGCGAAGCGGCGATATATATATCCCTGTGCACGACGCGACGTGACGCGACGGAACGGGACGCAGTGTAACGCAGACGCTAAGGGGGTGCCATTCCGCTAAGAGTCGCGCCTACGCCTAGGCTTCGGGGCACGCGCTGTCATTGGATCGACCATCGACGGCCGCGGGACGGGACGGGACGCTGTCATTGCAAACGTCATCCCCGACTCACACGTCCGCCCGACCGTCCATTAATTGGATTAATCGATGTAATCTGCATTGAAGCCCCTTAATTCCTTTCCTCGGATATGGTCGCGCTTGTCGCTGGGCAGCATCATTCCGTCCTAATACTCATATTTGCTTACTGTTCACTTACGCAGCTGCATGCGCATATATGCGCACATGCGTGCTACGCGCCCCGTCAAGCTCGACGTGCAGCTGTCACGGTTCTGCCACCCTCGCAGTGTCTCTGCCAACGTCCCAGTGTCTGTTGTACTACACCCCGCCCGGCGCACTGGTATCGTACACTACATCACCATCATATATGCGCTTTACCCCAGCTCACCGCGATAATATTCGCCGGTCCCTTAGCGCGCAGCACATCTTTCGCTGTTTCCGCCGGGGGAATTATCGACCCGCATTTGCGCGAGAAGCCATTGCCATTGATACTAAGCATGCAGCTCTCCCCTGGTGCCAAAATCGCCTCTACTACGAACAGCAGCAGCACACGACGCGATCGCACCGCTTGTTGTCAGACAGCATCATTCCACCGCATCCTATATCACATCCAATCTAATCATACGCTTATTTCTAACCTACTTATTCAGTCAGATGCGCACATGTCCCGTCGACCTCGACCTGCCGCTGTCACAGCTCTCAGTGCGTCCCCGTGCGTCGGCCGGAGTTAAGTTAGGGTTTCAGACTAGAATACCATACCGACGGACCTCACGCTTGCAGGCATTGTGATTATACCTTGCTACGTCATTCAGATCTACAGCTAGCCTGCCCACCTGTCATGCATACCGCAAGATATCGACTGCACCGATAGAGGCACCAACGTTCGCTTTTGACCCAGTGTAACAGACTGTAACAGAGTATGCATCCCAGCGTGCATTCAAGCTCAACACCAAACCCGTCGACCACCTTCGCCCCCGCCCCCATCCCCGTCTTCCAAGTCATTCGTTCGCGCGCGCCATTCGCGCCTATACACACTCGACACAGCCACCTCGCACTCTCACTCACTCAAACGTATGTCCTTCTCTTCTTCAACCCTGGCTCACCCCTGGCCTTCGAGCTCTAACCGCAATCTTCCAGACCTTCGGCCTCCCCCGTGCCGCCGGACTTTCACTCCATCACGCTTCACCTCTAAGCGCGAGCAGAGCCTGCACCTCAACCTAAGCGACACAATCGCATTCGCAATTAAACCCCCCCTCCCGACGCTTCTCAGTGGGCAAGCAGCATCTCCCCATCCCAATATCATCATCCCTCTGCTAATATTTACCATTTATTAACGTCATCACCCCGCTTACTCGTGCAGAAAAAACACGCATATATATGCATTCCTTCACTATTGGAATGCAGTTGCTCAGGGTACCATCATGCAAATACACCTTGTCGCGGTAATATTCCCTTGCTCCCTTTAAAGGATCTCATTTTCTTTGCGCGTCATTACTTGACTTGGCATGAACGGGAGCTTTCTCGCAAGGCCCAAAGCCAGCCGTAGAACAACCCCCGTTCCCGTCCCCGCCCCCCACTTCTCTCGCAAAAAAATCGTGCTCGTGCTCCTCTTCAAGTTCCTAGCATCGTCCAGCCGTACTCATTCGCATCTCCGTGCTCCCCAAACGCCACAACTCACGCATACATACATACAACAAAACCTCAACCTCGAGCTCCTTGACGAACGTTCGCATCTTCGCCCTTTGCGCTGAATTCGAACTCGGGCCCGAACTCGGCCCTGGCCATCACCTCTCTAAACCTGGTCCTAGCCCTGGCATTTCTATATTAGATCCAAATCCCTGTCCTTCCTCCCTTAACGCTAGCCCTGCACCACCCTTAAATAGAGCTCCAGTCCTCTTCTTCTCTTCCTTGTTTGTGGCGTCAGACTCTCCGGTCTCATATCGGAATCCGAACCTCATCCCATCATTATCACGTTTCCAATCAAAAAAGCTGCAGACGTATTTCCCCGCTAATTGCAATCACACGCACATTCCCTCCACCCCCCAAACGCCATGAGTGTCAGAATCAATCTGAGAACCCCCAACCCCCCGCAATTGATAAATGTCTTCCACGCGGTTCTTGTGTTTCCCTTGGGGAAGCCGTTCAAGAACTCAGATTGGCCAGCCACACGGGCAGCATGTTGACACTCGGACGCGGCGGATCGCAAGGCTTATTAGTGGACAGCATCATTCCATCTCATCCCATCCCAATATTACCGCTATCAGTATCTTTATCAATGTTGCCCAATTAGACAGACGTATATGCGTGCATGTCAAGCATCTCGTCAGCCTCGAAGTAGTCCAGCTCTTCTGCGCCCTCCGTGTCGGCGGGAGTCTCAACTCACTTCCCCCTCCCCACGGTCTGGAACCTGTTTTGGAATGTGTCCGCGTTTAATTACGCGCTCTTGTCCAATACGAACGCTCGCGACGTCATGCAGATCTAGAATTGGGCCTGTCATGCTCATGCGAGACGTCGACTGGGCATTAACGACCTTAAACATCGGTGCGCACCGGGAGCGCGTCAAATCGCAATCACCACCGTCTTCTGCGCCCATATACAGCGAATTCGTACACTGAATGCCCAATCCCGCCCTCACGTCAGACCTCCTCTTCCTTAAATTCGAATTTAACCCCTGCCCTTTGCCCTCACTCTTCTTTCCTTCCCTGCCCCTTCCTTCCTAAAGTACTCGAAACGTTGCCCTGGCCTCTTTCGTGCCACGCGCCTGTTCGGTGTGGTGTCGGAGTCCGGACCCACGTCCCATCATTGTCACGCTCCCTATCAAGTTCCTACGTTAAGCGCGCCCAATCCAATGGAGCATCAAGCTTAAGCGCGAGCAGAATCGCAATCGCGGACCATGCACAGCCTCGCATCGAATCTCTTCCCATGACGTCACCATCAATCTCCCCCCCATCTCACTCGCGCATTCGGAAACTGTCGAGGAACTTGGACCCAGAAGCTCGAAATACCATCACGCCAGAATACAACATACCTACTTACCCGCAGAACAGACGTACCAATTACCGATACATGTACCATCACGACCTTGATAGAACCCAGTACGAATATTGTCCAACAGAGAAACCAAGGACTGCTCACAACCAATTAAAGGACGACAGACGAACCACGCAAGGATGCTTCTTTCCCAGCGCCCGCCGACTCGGAGACAAGACACACCGAATGCAACAGAAAACAGAAGAGCCACTGAACTCTTCCTGAGACTTGGGACAGCTGCGTAATCCGGTGGCAGGAGAGATCCAGTGTGTGCGTGTGTACCTTTCATTGTTGTCGGGCTGCACGTGCATTTGCAGATTTATTTTTGGGAGCCCGAGGAAAGGGCCTTAGTAAGTTCACCCCCGTATGACTTCGGGTCCAGAAATTAGGGAATTAAGAGTGAGCACTGGCAACCCTGAGCGTGGCGTTGTGGCTCAGTCTAATCTCTACTAATCTCGACACTGTAGCTGGCATGTTACGTCGCGCTTCGTTTGATCTAATATATGCGCGTCGGTAACGTACAGGTCTATCGGTATCGTTATGGGTATCGGCTCACTTGTGATGAAGCTCAAAGCTCTAAATGAAGATGGGAGATGTACTGCCCCTGCAGCTAATCTAGACCCGTTCCCCCTTCTCGTGGCGTGGTGGTTCTACGCTGAATCCAGTTTCGACACTGGCATGTTACGTCATGCCTCGTTTGATGTGATATATGCACGTCGGCAACGTTTGCTGCTCTATCGGTATCGGTACACTTGCGATCAAGCTGGCGTTTGAATCAGTGTCACACATGCTTGTCATATATCACGCTGCCGTGGTGACTGACCATATCCAGTGACAGTCAGCAACTCGACGCTATCGCCTTACCGCAGATGCACCGCGGCCGCGAGCGCTGACCAGTGCTTCCCTTGCCTACCATACGCGCAAAGTGACGAAACGACCAAAACCGTTGACAAGCGCGTGAAGTTCTCAACACTCCGAGATGCAACTGGTGAGCAAAATAACAAACGAGGACATTTTTTTCACAGCTCTGTGCTCTGTCCTGAATATCAGTATGGCAATAGCGTTATCACCACAGGACAGCCAGAATTGGACACAGAAAACAAAATAATAAAATGCTGCACATCCTGAATCCTTCAGAATCATTTTATATTTATGGCTCGTGCACCTCAAAATTGATGCATGTATTATTAGCCCAGGTATGTGGTATGGGTTTGGATATGACATTCCCTATCATTTGAATTGCAAAACCTCGAGGTAGACGCACGCAGGACATCAACGGGACAGGGCGCGACCCTGCACCTTCACCGCCACGCGTGGCGGTGACAGCGAGGTAGTTAATTAAAATTACGCCTCTTTTGGAAACAACCAGACGCAGTTAGGTAAACTAACTCAATACATAAATGGCACACGGCGCGGATGGAGGCCCGACTTCGGTGCCAGATACATTGAGTCATTGACAGAACCCACTGAATCAACCGTGACGATCGAAGACGGGATTGTCAAAGAAGAAGCGGAAGCAAGCTCGGTGGCGTCCGTTCCATGTGCCCAATTGGTAGACTACCAAGTGGGAATGAATGCGGCGAAGACCCGTAGAAAAGATCTTTAGACCCTGATTCAGAACACGGACCCGGAGGATAGCTGGCGGCTGGAGGTTGGGATTCGAGCTTCGAACTTCGTGTTGGTGCTGTTGACGTTGATTTTTCATTATGGGCAGGTACTGTGATCCGTGAAGTGGTTGACAGCGGTGACAGCTGCCAGAAGAAAGCGTAGACGCGTGTGCGGTTTGCTATCTTACTAATGTTGTTCCTTTTTCCTTCTCATTGCGGTGTAAAATGAAGCTTGTTTAGGCGTTTGTGTCCTCCATTCATTCCTGTTTATTCGATTCATTCCAACCCTGAGCGGCACAACTTTAAGTAATATAGAGCGGATAGGCATGGTGAACTTTGGACCGAGGGTGCTTGCCTAGAAGTATATTGTCGGGGTCCACGAGAAAGCCCCGAAGCCCAGCGGCAAGAACTTGCTTTAGGAGGCTGAATGCACTATTACGTTGCGTTGCGTTCATTTATTGAGGCTTTAACGAGAGCTTACCTAGATATGAATTGAATAGAGACCTCGATGGTATTGAGAAGTTCATGTTCATTCCCCGCCAGCTCTTGACTCTGTGCCATGCGATTTATTGTCGGAGGCCCAGCTATAATAAATTATAACATGAACGGATCCCGGTAATTAACCTCGAGCTTTAGCTTTAGTCACATTCGAATTAAATGGAAGGGATAAAGGGGCCTCAAAGCGAAGCCCCGAAGCCCGAAAGCCAAGCTCATTGTACTTTTTCGCGTCCGTGTTTGAATCTGTGTACAATTTGCGGCGCTGGTTAGTGTTTTTCATTTCATTACCCTGGAACAATGTAAATTTTAGATTGTGCGGATGTTTAATTGAGTGAGAGACTGTAAGCTGTTCTGTACGGGGCCTCGAAGCCAAGACACGTCCATCCACCAGGGGAGAACTCAGGCTGCCATGGAGTTGAATCGTCGATGGGTCCGCGGACGCACATGTGCGAGAGAAACTTCTGGACGGGACTGGTGCGTTGTGGCGGGATGAGCGCCCAACGAATTTATGTAAATGTGAAGCGATAATCGTGATGTGAGTCGTGATGCGTGACGCCGCGGTGGGTAAGTAAGTATAGTGGGAATCAGGGCTATGGAGGGCTATGGCTGCGGTTGTGTTGATTGAATTGTGTCCCTGAGATCTATAGTTTCGTCGACATGCAGGGAGCCTGCATTTTATTGCGCTGGTGCAGGTGCAGGGGTGTAGACCACCTCGAGGCTAGACGACTCAAAGACGCAAGACATTTAATTGATAAGTTGTGCTTACCAGTACCCTGCTGTAATAGAAGAAATTTGAAGGTGTCTGGTCCTCAATTGCAATGTTGTCAACGGTTTCCAAGCTTCAAGGCTGAATGAAGGAGTGAAGTAGTGGGCTACATGACATGACGTGACCGCATGGTGGGAGGTAGATCAGTTGATTAGTAACGACTCGAACTCGGACAGAATCTGAAGAGGATCGGATGGCGGTGTTCACGGTTATTGGCTCGGATCTAATAAATGCAGGAGAACGTACCGACACTGACTGACTACTGAATAGTATACGGACCCATTCGGAGGTCCGGAGCTCCGCTGATATAAGTACTGACAGACCGTGGCTCTGCTACTGTTATGCAGGATTTAGTTACCGATCTCTAGACTCAGGCTACCTATACTCCATTTGCACCTACCGACTCTACAAAGATGCTGTCAATGTGCTGTGCAGCAATGCTGCCCCGTTCGTCCAACGCGATCATCAACTAGACGTGAGATCCAAATTAATTTCATGAGACGTCGTTGGGGTTGAATACTTCTCTGTTTCTGTGACGGTTCCCTGCAACTATTCTGGAAATCATGATTGATGTTCACCGTGACATTACCGGGTCCGATGTGCAGCTGGGACTCCTTGGAGGACTCTCAGATCAGTCGTGCGTATTCAATAATTTACTAATTTACACATTGGCAGGTTGGCAGCGGGACATTGGTACTTGTCCATTCGCAACCCGAAGTGTACGGCGTGCGGTGTCTCCGGATTGTAACCGGCGCCTGCCAATGAACTTGAAGTTTCCCTCACCTCCTATATACTCAAAAAACACCATTAGTGAGCTACCCCAAGTACACCGGCATTGACTCTTGATCGATGGGCGCCGAGAAGCACAGGGAGAACTTGAAGACATCAGCAAAGAGCTCTGGCACCAGCCTGCACCAGCGCGCGAGTGCCACCAAGCTCCCAGGCACGTCGCCGCCGGTTTTACAGCATCAAATGTAAGTATAGATGAAGGCTTCCTTCGCGAATTTCGAAGTTCTTCTGTTTCGATCTTCGGTCCTCGATCAGGTCAGGTCAACCCGGCAAGATCTGTCGACGACACGGTGCATGCGTGCCGAGCAATCAAAAGTGGTAACTTCCACACGCTGTGAGTTTGTGTGCCTCCCGAACCCCCAACTAGGTCTGGATGTCGAGGGTGGGTCTCAATAACGCCTTTTCGCTGCACGATATTCTTACCCTGGGTGTCATGTTAGGCTTGGAACTTTGTCGAATTTCGCACTTGAAAATTTAAATTAACAGGCAGGTCAACGCTCCCAACGTGTGGTCTTCGATACATCAGGTAACAGGGGCAGTAATGTCTTCCATAGGACGTACATTAGTTGCGCTATATCCCTGGCTTTCCACCCAGTATTGAGCTCGCTTTGGCGGCACTACAGGGCAGAATCTCCTAACTGCCATATGAAAATCTGAATGTTTCCAGCGACAGCCGTACAATCTTCCAGATGCACTGTCCCTCAGCTTCCCCCTGCATCCTGTACTTATTACACCCCGCCCCGACCCTTGTGGGGGCGGGGGCGTAGAATATTCACCCGAGTCTAGGCGCTCCTAGACAAGCATTTTTATGCTTCACATTTGCCATCGCGGGCCGCACATCATGATCTTCACCTGTGGCATGCTGTGCTTAGGCACACCCGCCACATACGCATCTGTCTCCGGTCATCACAAACACCTACACCAATACCAAATGCCATAAACACGAACTAGGCCGCATTCCTGCCTTACGTATCTAATCCCCAATCCCCAAAGCACGCTCCTTATCATTCCTCTGCCCACCAGTACCCACGTCCCCACCGGCAAATAGAGCACTCCGGCATCTCCCGACTCGCCCCTCAGAGTAGGAACGCACGGCGCGCCATATGACCTGGGAACGACATCTTCGACATCGTGTGCTGATATTTAGTGAGCCTGTGTTGGGAAGGATGGTTCCCTCCCCTCTCTCCAGGCTGGCTTCTGCAGTTCTGGAGTGTCCCGCGGCGAGGGGTCGGAAATATCGCCTAAGAACATGGCTTCGGATGTCGAGTGAGAGCTCTTAATGAGATGACTCCGGCGGTCCGAGAGGGCGGGGGTTTGTAATGCAATTCCTCTTGCGGAGCGAACCCATGGGATCTCGGCCTGCTAGCGCTATTGTTCTTCAATTTTTTTTCGTTTTACTTTTCATTCCATCGTTTCCCTTTTTAAACTTGCTGCCCTGCAGGTATTTTAACTGGTGCCTTTATATTATGATGGCTACTATCCCACCCGAAGAGCAGGGGTTTCGGTGAATAACTGCGACCCACCACTTAGACCTCACGCACATCCTTGTACGTATCCACCAAAAGTCTTTCCCTCCCCATTTTACCCCTGTATCTATTAAGGCACTCCTCGAAAAACCACTATCTCACTAAGCTCGGAGCTCGATGCATTCCTCACTGCCTTGCCCCCGTTTCGAAGCTTATATTGTCCCCCCGCTTTTGCTTTCGATTTTCGCTCCAGAGTTAGAAACTCTGCTATTTTCTCCCTGCCTAATATCCTGCCAACATCCCGAGTCTTCCGTCTTAATCCGGACAAAAACCAATGGCTAAGAGTAGGCAGCAACATCCTCCGGTAAAATCTTTCATCCCCATGTCATATACTGCTCATGAATATCTCCCCGCTATCCATACGGTACTCCGTGACAGTTTTATCAAACCTTGCTCTCCAGAAAGCTCCCTTCCAGCAATATTTGTCCCAAGGTGCGAGCTTCCTCCCGCACCACCTATCTTCAATGATTAAAACAATTGTCCAGGTGCAATGCTGCGCCGTGGTGAATATAAGCTGGTGTGGCTCACGTCCGACTTATGAACGGTAATATTTGTGGGCCGGTGGTTTCAACTTGGCGTCGAGGCGGATCCCTGACCGCGACGTACCCGGTTGGAAAGGGCGAAAGGGCTGGTTTGGAGTGGGTCGTCGTATTGTACGGAGCGGCGATATTTGGCGCGTTGTCTCGATCCATCTGCAGCTCATTTTTTGCTCCATCTTACACATGCGTGTGCGTACGCTTTGTAGATTATTTATTATTCAATATACCAACTGTCGAACTCCACTCCGATCATTGACAAAGAACCACTGATGAGCTCACGTCACAAAGGTTGGTCTAAGCACGCAATTTTCCACAACATCCCCATTCACATGCCCTAATCAACATAGAGCGCAATTAAAGCGATCATGGAAAGCTCAAGATGTGGAAGTTACCACCATTGTCTGATTTCCCCGATCCTTTGTGGACGCAGGCCACATGCGACGGTATAAATATGAGTTCAACATCTGGGTCACCACCACCAACGCCACTTAATGATGTGCAACATGACATTCGCGCAAGACATAACCGTCAAGAACGTCGAGTCCGAGGCCATCCAACTCTGCACACCTACCGAGGCTGCTCAAACAAAGGGTTAGAATTGATCGGCGTTCGATTTTTGTTTTCGCCTACTGAGAAGGAATATTCTAGTGAAAGCAGACAACTCCCAGGATGCTGTTCCTATTTTATCTAAGGAGCGGTTGCGTGCCCTTTTCCCCTTACGCTCCCCGCCCCAGTCAAGCTGTAGAACTCCTACACCAACGCCTACACTCGACACTTTCCCCTCCAGCACCACCACGCTGCTGGACCCATATTCAGAGCCAGATGTGGCACTTGACTTACAGAAGCTCCATGACCGCCTCCTTATATTGGATCTCTCATCTGAAGACACTGAACACTGCAACTTTGCGTGGGACCATACCGACTCGGACGACGAGGATTTTCTCTGGGTCAAAGGAAGGCGAGCCACTGGAGTCAGTGGTGTGTGTCAGTAACAATATCTCTTCTTCATGAACCCAACGTGAGTTGTAGATGCCGTAACGTTTAAATCCAGCATCAAGAAACTTCAGGAAGACGATACAAGCAACACAAAGGCTGCTTCAAGGCCGCACCTTTATTCTGCACCCCGCCGGCCTGGCGACGGGCGTGGTCAAGCGGCGAGTTGCTTGTCTCTTTCTGATGCACCTTCTTTCAGGGGAAGTTTTAGACCAGAGGTAATGGATGATTTTTTGCGCGAAATAGCGCAATGGGGACGCGGGGCTGATTAGAAGTGTAAACTTATCCAATTGGACATGCATTGTCTGCTCCTCATTTGTGTAAGATCATTTCTGTATAAGTAATAATTTTCTTGTCTCGGTAGACGTAAAAGCGCTATTTGAGGTGGTGGAACGAGACAAAGGCGCCACAAAGCGACGGAGCCGACCAAATGTTCGGTTCCTTGGGTGAGTGACAAGGACCACCGATTTATAAGTAGACACTGGAAGAAACGTCCTTGAACACGCTGCCGCTCCTAACATTACCTCTCCTTCTTACTTTGGTGTTTGTCCTTGTCATCACACTGTCGTTCTTCAAGAAATTCCTATCGCCGTCCATGGTGAGCGATTGTAATCTCGGCCATGTGTTTTCAGGGACTGAGCCCTGTACCCACAGTCTAAAGCCAACAGAACCTCCAAGCTATCCAGTCGCCCAAACGTCACCCCAGAGTTTTCTGCTGCACTCAGTCAGTTCATGGCCGTCACCAATTTGCCTATCAAGGACGCTACCAAGTACATTCAAAAGTACGGAAAAGCAGACATAGCGATAGACGCATATTTCAACGACCCCGATGGTTTGCTCGTAACCACAGCCCCGCAGAGCCGTAGGGACTCGACCGCACAATCTCAAGCTCAGAAACTGAATGCGCTATTCGACAAGTACAAAGCCAGTGGTGGCGGAGAGCAAGGAGACATTATATCGATCGATGGTACAATAAAGTTCTGTGCGGATTTAGAGGTCGATCCTGAAGATGTTGTGTTATTGGCGGTTGCGTATGAGCTCAAGGCACCTGCAGTCGGTGAGTTCACGCGATCAGGCTGGAGGGACGGTTGGCGGAGCTTGGGAATCGATTCTGTTGCCGGAATGAAGAACGTCCTACCGCGGCTGCGACGCAACCTGGGAACTGACTTCAAGTACTTCAAAAAGGTGTATCTGTTTACATTCGACTTTGCACGAAGTGAGGGTCAGCGTAGTCTTGGTGCGTGGGTGTTTCTATCTGTTTTTCTACCCTAGTCAATGTGGAGGTACAGCGATCGATACAGCCCAGGCATTCTGGGGGCTTTTACTCCCTCATGCTATCAAAGGTGGGGCGCTGGCGCGTGTGGAGAACGATGAGGATGAGGACGAACCCATGGGTGGAACGGATTCTGCCGGAAGCTGGTCAGACGAGCACACCCAGTGGTGGTTTGACTTCTTGAATGAGAAGGGAGGAAAAGGCGTAAGTCGTGATACATGGAACATGGTATGAGTTTATTGTTACGTCACGATCGCCTCTGACAAGTTGTTTGCAGTTTATTAGCTTTGCTCGTACTATTGATCCTAGATTTGAAGAGCATGATTTAGAAGGTTAGTTTCTGTGCGCAGCGTTATCCTCCTACTGACATGATTTTTAGCTGCGTGGCCTTCGACAATCGATGATTTTGTGGAATGGGCGAAAGAGAATCGAATCACCCCCGGCTAGCGTGCCAGTCCCGTAATGCTTCATCATTTATACCTCTCCCCCAGCACATAGTATATCTATCTCCTGTTCCCACATTGCATCTTGTTTTGTGAGCTTTGTTTAACCATGTAGTGTCTTGTCATAGCTGTAGATGTGCAACACATCCTCTTAAGAGGGTTTCGCTGTCGATATAGCCCGCACCGACATTGGGTCATGAAAGCATGGATTTTGACCATGCTTCTGCATCTCCTAGGATAGTTGGCAAGAAACTGGAGTGCTTGGTGACGCTCAAGCGAACGGGCTTGTCCAAAACGACTACCGCAGCTAAAAGAGCCTCTGCATCCCTACCAACGACACTTTAAGACCGTCTCTACATAGTGGCTTATTCCATTTATGCTTACGATTCAGAGATCCGGACCACAGCTGCGCGTCCGTCCGTTGATATCCAGAGTACATCCATGTATGTTGCAGCACGCGATACCCCGAAAGATTGTAGCATCGCATTTTCGAGCGTTTTCCGAAGAAAGAGAGGCTCTTGAATACCTGGTTCTATGGAAAATCGTATATAGCGATAGAGTTTAGGCAACCCAAGGCTGGTGGACATGGTTCATGCACGTGCGCGGGAGTGTTCGGCGTGCATGCCGATGCGCCGCACTAGGTCTCTTCAACTCTGTCGTCCTGATTATTGTGCTGTCAGGGCCAATGTACAAACATGCCTCATGATAATAATCAACTAACTGCACAGCATCTTAGGATCCGATCTAAGTCTACTCTGTCATCAGAAACGAGGAGTAAACGTCGTGGCCAGAGAATCATAGCAACAAACCGCGTAACAAGCTCGTAGGAGGACCAACGATAGAATGAAGGCAGCTTGAGCACGGGGTAGACAATCGGACAAGTAGTGCTTCAAGAGGCACTTGCAATTGTGTTGACAAGGTGTTGGCAAGGTAAAGAACCTTTTGAATAATTAGCATGGCCTAACTGCCACAGAAGCAACTGATCAGCATCCTGAATGAAACTCGAAGCGGACTAATACGAATAATGATGTTCAAGTCAGAGCGTCATAAAATTATATGCCGAGGTTATCGACAGCACGTTCAGTGAGTAGGATGAATTTGGAATCATACGCAAAGGAGAAAAGGATACGAAGATAAAGAGACCTCGACTTGCCTGTCCAAGTATGTTCATGGATGATCCAAACTTCAAGTTGTTTCCATCACGCCATCTCCACTTCGGACAAAGTACTTAGTACATACGACTTAAACCTGATTCAGAGTGGAAGCTCGGGAAAGCTCGACAGGTTCGTTCAAACTGTAATAAGGTAGTTACTGGTACGAGTCACGAAACACTGAAGCATCATACGCACTCCATGGCCATTTTTTGGTTGATGGTGTAACGACAACTACACTGACAGAATGAGCTCCGCCTGAATTAAATTGTTGCCGACCGGTTAGACACTTCGCGTCCGTTCCAGCGATTTCTGAAACAGTTAACTCACCAATACAGAGCATATCCTAGCCTAAACCTTGTTCAACAATATAATGGAGTCTCTTTTGCGCTGGGGAATTGAAAACTCCACAACAGATCATGAATCTAGTACGGAGCCACCTCCAGGGCCTCGTAAAGACCTCGATCCTGGTATCATAGAAGCCATCCTCGGTAAATCAGATGCCGTTCTAATGAAAGTTGGTATTTCATGATTAGAAGTGCTGTTGCGGTTGTTTTCTCACCACTTGACAGGACGCACTTGCGGTTGGGATAGACGAGACCCAATGTATTGAGGATCGCGTAACGGCATTAGACGATCTGGAGATGGTGCGAAATTCCCGTATGAGCGCTCCTTCGTATCGTTTGTTGATTCCTAGAAAATCATTAGCTTGTGGAACAAATCGATAATGCGAATAGTGTGTTATACTGACTATTGTGACATCTTTATTGAATATTTCTGCCTGCAGATCTGACCCCGCTCCAAATGTACCCAAAAATACTTTCCTTGTTATCTCAGACATCTCCCGATCTACTACGTATGGGAGCTCTCTGGATTCTGGGGACTGCCGTACAAAATAATCCAAAAGCACAAGCTGACGTCACTACACTCTTTCATGTCCCTTTAATGATCAACTAAGGCAACTACCTCTTACAGTTTCTAAGATACGATCCACTTCCTGTTATCCTCTCGATTCTTTCGCCGACTTCATCTAAGTGGCACATAGCTACTGCTAGTCAGACGCGGTCTAAAGCGGCCTATGCGCTCTCTGCATCATTGAAACATAACGCCCTCGCCGTTGTCCGACTCAGTGAAGTTGACGGGTGGGAAATTCTCAGAGAGTCACTCCAAGGTGAATATGTTAAACAGTGAATATACTATACCCCTATCGGGCGTATAAGGCATAAGGAACTGCCTTCAGAATTCGGACTTTGATGCGTTCGTTGCATAATTTTTCTCACATGTCCGTGTGGTAGACTCAGATATAACCATCCGACGCAAAATCGCCTTCCTCCTCAATGCCCTTCTTCTTCCTACATTATCTTCTGCAACCTCCTCCGCCGCTCCTGACATTACCCCTCCTGGACCCACAATCCACAGCTCACCGCCCAATACCGAGGCCATATCGTCAACAGGGCATACAGAAGATTCGGCCGCAACTTCGTCTCTTCCTCCAGGGTTAGTAGACCCAACCTCAACATCCTCTCTCGCCCTTGAAGCATTACGGACCCACGGAATTGTTTCTGCCTTGGTTGAATCACTCACTAGCCCAGTCCCTCATGGACCGGATGCGGACAGCGAAATAGATGAGGATTACATGGAGAAAGCAGCTCGGGCGATGTTTACTTTCCTGGAGGTATTTCGTCTCCTTCAAACGAAGTACACCATATCGTGCTGATTTTAGAACCCATTTACTCAGGTTGGTGGGGAACTTACATCCTCCGAAAAATCACAGCTGTTGGTATCCATGACAGGTGGGAAGGCCACGCAGGATGCGTGGGATTTAGACGATAACGAGTGGGATTTGCTAAAGCGGAAGGTCTCGGACGTGTGACGCGTTCACCGGTAGTTACATTCTCATAGAATTCATTGTTGATGGAGTGCCAATTTCGGTGTCGGCTCAAGGCCACACGCCAATGGACTCTATGCAGTACGCAAATGCAGTGTATGCATGTGTGGGTGGCTCAAATAAAGCTTCCCAATCTCCTACACATTTAATTTGATCACTCCAGCACTGCTTATAATGCCATTCCACCTCATTACATGCCAGTTCCAAGTGACTGGATTTCAAGGGGAAATATTATATTTGTTATCATTTTGTTACTTGCATCTGTACATGACACTAACAAATGGGTACCTATTTATTTAGGATAGGTAATACTATGAGGGGTGAGGAGTACACTCAATGATTTGGCCTATAAATTAAAGACCACACTGTAGAGAATGAACTTTGGTTTGTAGTGTGGAATTTTCCTCTTTCACTGAAGGCATGCAACAATTCTCTGGACTCTGGAAATGTTTGTCAAAGTCTGCCAGAGTTTCTGAAATTTAAAAAAAAAAAAAAAAACTGATACAGTAGTTTTCTGTGCTCATAAAAAATTTCATGTAAAAGTAAGAAAAATCATAATAGAAACCCTTTCAGAAAAATCATGACTGTGTCCAAGAAAGTAAGGATATTTGGCATTTCCATAGGTTGTTCTGCAGCAGGGAAGCTTGCACATATTTTGCTCACATTTTCCACATGGAAGATTACCAAGTATTCCATACATTTTTTTCCTCAGCAAAACTACTTGAAATATGTTGAATTTTGTGGACGTTTTTTAGGTGGAAGGTGCTACATATTGCATATATTTTTACAAGGGTAACCTCTGGAAGGAGTGGAATCTGCAGATGGGAATCCAAAGAGAAAGGCATCTGCCAAAAGTGTTACCTAATTTTGTAAAGTGCCCCAATGTAAGGGGAACTCATGCATACTACAGCATAGTTCCTACTCTATGGTCTGGTAGACTCCTGGGGAGTGCATACCTGGAACCAAGCAGGCCCAGGAGAAACAGAACTGTTTCCCAGATGGGGTGACTAGTGAGTGTGTTCCCTTTGGGGCCAGAGACAACTGCTGTGACAGGTTTCCTGGCTGTTGTACATTCAGCTTTGCAGTCAGCAGGGAGATGTCTTGCAAGCCCACATTGAAAGCAAAGTGCTTGCTCCAGTCTGGCATGTTTGCAGGATGGCTGGCACAGGTTGCTGACACATGGGCACTTAAGGTTGTGTGGTTGTTGCCCTGCTATTGGCACAGTTGTGTGTGTGCTAGTATTTGACTTCAAGGCAATTCTTGTTGAAATGACTGTGAGGGAAATTGTGTCTAGAGATATGAGGTCATGGGCTGGGTTATGGGCAGCTCCCTCTCTCTTTGTTGGATATCATAGTTGACTGTCACTTCCCAGCTGTGTGACCAAGCAAGCTCCATCACAAATGTGATGGGGGAGGCTAGGGCATTGCCCCAGTGGACACATGTGCAGTCAGTGGCAACTTTAATGGTAGCATGCCAGTCCACCATGGAAATGGACTTTTCAGACAGTCAGTGAAGACCCTTGGCTTTGCATTAATTGTGAAGTCCTCTTCTCCCCTGTCAGCTCTGAATACTTCCTCAACCTGAGGTGGTGACAAGCATGATACTTGACAGCACCTACTACTCTATAAAAGATGCTCACAGCACATGTGCCTATCTTCATTGTCTTTCACCAGACCATCATCTGCTGTGCTACCTCCAGTCTGCCAGACACATCATCTCCACATTCATTCTATTTTCATCAATTCTATTTCAATATGCCATCCAGCATTGCCACCACACTCTCCCATGATTCTTTCCAGTCAATCACAAAGCCAGACATACACATTGGACCACAGATTGAACCTCCAAACCAATGTAAGGGAGCCTCACTCTCTACACTGTGAGTCCCTATAAATAGACATATCTGATCTAATCACAGCTGCACCCTAAACATGCACATCAGTGTGGGTATTGACAGCTTTGACTGGCATTGCCTTCCTTTATCCACTCCACATAGTTCCATCCAGCTCTTAGCATAGCATTCCTTTATGCTACAAAGGCCATTATGTATATAAGCTTGTCTACTGGGACAAAATAGAACAAGCTAGCTATGACTTTGTGTGAATGCTGGAGCAGCTACAGCTGCGGAAGGCCTGAAGGCAGGGGAAGATGATGGTCAGATGTATGATGTGACAGGAACAGGTCTGCCTACAGCTGGACTGGTCCAACGCACACAACAGCATTCCAACAAAGTCACCCACTAAAATCTCAAACCTATATCTCTATTGGACACCAGTCCATTTCCTATTTACTTGTCAACATAGATTCAAATAAATCTAAATCCAACAAGGCCTCACTAGACAATACAGGATCTCTAATCACAAAGCATGTGACAAAGAGACTTACACCAACTTTCTCCTCTTGATGCTCATTTATCCGATCCTCCTCCATGTGTCACATATTGTTGGTATTATCATTTTTCCATTGAATCTCCTGACAGTCCCAAATATTCCCTGAATATCCTCCTTATCGCATTCACAATTGCATTTAAGTATTCAACCAAGCCTTCCATGTACCCTTCTATGTCATTGGTTTGGACCCAAATTTTGAACCGATAAATGGTTGGCATCATATCATACTCAGGAATAACTGGCATATCAAAGAGCATAGACCAGGGACAGAGATTTGCTATGGTTATGTGCCCAAGGATTTCATCAAGTCCCACTTGTCTTCATTCTCTCTCTGGAGGAGATTTGTATCCAAGTGTCATGATTGGTTCACATGTTTCTGAATTGTCATCAAGTCACTCACTTACTCATCCTCAGAGATATTTTGTCAAGAGTAGATGCAGCTCAGGGTACAGCAATTGTTATAGTTGCTCATGTAATGACATAGATAATTAGTTTGTGTGTTCTTACCTACTGTCTAAGCACATCTTTGGTCAGCTTTTTGTCCCTGGTCAGCACTTGTGCATCCCCTAGTCTTGACATATTTGACAACTAATTGGAATCCTATTGGATGGCCATGACTCATTTTTCCTCACATGACACACTCACTTCATTGTTGTACTTCTATTTTCAATTGTTCCACATGGTCTATTGTCTGTGACTCACTTCTGTTCTATTCTTGGCTTCCATTTTCAATTCTCTGTCACATTTCCTTTTGTTTCTTCAACCACCTGATTCATTTCTCCATTTCATTACAAACCACCTTCTTGTTTTGGTTTTATGCCTCTCACTGTTTGTCATTTTTCCTGTCTGCTGTCAATGACATCGTTATATGGCATACTCACATCATCTGTTGTTCTGCTCATGTATATGAGGCCTGTGCACCTTAGTGTACCCACAATTCATCTGTTTCACTTGAATTAACTTGTCTAAGTCTCAGTCTAAGTCTATTACTACTACTATGTCTACATCAAGGCCAGCCATAAAAGGTCACTTTACTTGCGTCACACAATCAGACCAAGCCAATCTATATATTGGTGTCTGTGAGTGCATGTGGTTACAAGTTAAAAGGATCTGCTTATCTAAGCTACTTGTGGACAACTGTATAATTGTCCACTGTCTACAAGCACCCCTAGTGGGTGGCCTCTATACTACAGCCCACAATGTGACTTGTATATTGTATATAGTAGCATATATGCTTATGTATTTACTTTCTTACACCAGCTCTGTCAAACACGTGACAGTTGCTGTTGTATCTTGTCTTTGCCTATGTATTGTTGTTGCTACATCATCATCTTTGTCTTTGTGCTGCTGATAGCAAAGTGCACTGAGCTGAACACCAGTGTTAGTAACTGTGCAACAATGACACCATTACCCACTGTCTTTTGGATCTATCTCCAAAAGTAAACTGACAGCACACCTGCAAAGGCAAGGCTATTGGTCTTGACATTTGTTTTTCAAGAAACAGTGTGTTGGGCTTGATTCAGAGACTGTTGAGAGACCATGGCATTCCATGAACTGTGCAGAAGTATTGGAATTTCAGGGAGGAAGAAGAAGAAATGGAGGATGGACCAAAAGAGCCACATGAAGAGGAAGAAGAAGAAGAAATAGGAATGGACAGTGTCACCTCTAGCAAGAGTATGTACTGATTGTGGAGCATCAAATATATGCCACACAATTATGCAACTGCAGACTGTCACAGCACTGCTATTCTTGAGTCCCCAAGCAATGAGCATACATAGCACCCAGGAGCATGTGGATGACTCAGACACAGAGTCTGTAGGTAGTGCAAATGAAGGGGGAGGTGGGAGTAGTGCCAGGGATGGCACAACCAGTGAAGAGGAAAGGGAGGGCCCAAAATATGCTTGAGTGTGGCCCCCACATTGTAATTCCAATGTTGTAAAGACTGCTATTGCTGATCTGGCCATCCATTTGAAGCTGAAGACAATTGATGTTGTCTTCTGGAGTTGGCTGGTGTCAATGCTGGCATTCCTGTGTTTCTACACTAGCAGGGATGGCACAAGTTGATCACAAGCACTGATCTTGGTGGCTACTGCAATGGGGAAAGGCTGAGGCCTTGCCTGCTCATTGTGTGAGTGGGTCTGGGTGTATTTTGAAGATTATACTCACCTTCCAGTGAGTCTTTATGGAGTGCACATCAACAGCTGGATGGCAGAGGAAGATCTCACTGAGGAGTTGCAGCTCCACCTCCAATCCTTAGACAAGAGATACTTCCACATGGCAGATGTGATATCATACTTCCATCTCCCTGATGTGCAAGCAAATTTAAAGGTTAAAAAGCTTCCCAGTGAGAGAACTGCTTATCACTGGATGCACCTGATGCAGTACTGATATGGGAAAACCCCACATGGCATGTATGTGGATGGACATGAATGTGTCAATGTGGTTGAGTATCAGACCAAAAAATTCCTACCCTTTTGGAGCTCAATTGAGAGCCAAATGATGATATGGACCCATGATAATACACCAGTTTGCCCCTTGGGAACTACATCGTTTCCTGCACAAAAGCAGATTGTGCTTGTGACTCATGACAAGTCAATGTTCTATGTGAATGACAGACACAAGACTCAGTGGGTGCATGCTACCAAGAAGGCTGAACCTGTGAAAAAAGGAGAGGGAGCTTCACTTCTGCTCACCTGACTTGGGCAGGCTGAGGTCTAAAGATGGTTCTCATGAGGCATGCATACTCTTCAAGGCAGGAAAGAACCACAAGGGCTATTTTGACTGCCAAGATCTATGTAATCAAACAGAACTAGTGATTGAACTATTTGAAGATCATTTCCCAGGCACTGCTGTGGCTGCATTTGGCTTTGACAATGCACCTGGATACCAAACATGTCCTGACAATGCCTTGTCAGCTCACCACATGCTGAAATTTGCAAAAAAAAAGGCTTGGAAGAAAAGGCCAGTGCAAGATGCACCCTGGCACACTCCCTAGCAGCAAGTGTAAAGATTCACCTCTTAAAAAAAGGCCCACAAGTGAACAGAATCTCTCTCTATTTCAGACTAGCAAATAGCAAGACAATTGTGCACTGTAGTGGTAGATAAAAGAGGATAATGCTTATCTAACTAACCACAACAGTCCATATACAGGCAAATACCCCCCAGGGCCCTGAATGTGCTATAAATCCACATTCTTACATCCTCCCCAACAGACCAAACCTCAAGAGGTTTTGGACGATACTACACTAATAGAACTCCTCATAGGAGCAACTCACAGAGTGAAGCAATAACTCCATGGCATAGCAATGAAGTGGGAGAAAGAAAAGAGGGGAAAACCACACAGCTGGAAAAGGTGCAGCATGAGCCCTTATATACCCCAGGAGCTGTATGATGTCACCTCTCTAACTCTGAACTGGATAATCACCTGATCCACTGGCAGACAGCATGTGTCAACCTGCTAGAGTCCAAATTTGGGCTCCCTGTTATGCTCAATGATGCATTCAGCCTATAGTATTCCTTTTTCAAGGAACACCAGCAATTGTCATGGACAATTGCTGTTGTGCCGTCGATGCCAGCACTATGTTGGTGTTTTGTGGTGTTTTTGTGTGTTTTGTGTTGGTGTGCCACCGTCTCTCCCCCCTCAAAAACAAGCCCCCTGAAATGAGGACACTATGGTGTCCTCATAGTGCAATTCCCTTATAGGGGGCTCCTGTGAGGTTGTAGCATGCGCCATTGGTGCTTGCTCTGGGGTATGGAGTCACGACAGGCATCCATAGTGATGTCCATAGACCTAGATCCCTTCAAAAGGGACCCACAAGTGGGTTTGCATGCATGTGATGCATGTGCATCCATACACGACTTGTAGGAGTTGTGTCTGGCCATAACAGGCAACCCTGCTTGACTGTAGGGGTTGTGACAGGTGTTGCCAATGCCTGCACAGCTGGACTCCTTTACAAGGAGTCCACCAATGCCATCGCACGCAGGTAGAGCACATGCCCATGTGTGTGCAGCATAGGTATCGTGCATGGCTGTGTGCAATCGTGGTGGCGAGTAGCCATTGCCACAGATGTCAATAGTGACATCTGTGTAGGTGGGAATCCACCTCACCAACCCATCAACGCCATCACGCACAGGTGCAAGCGGCTGCAGCGGTCCATTGCAACCACTGTAAATGTCACTAGCAACATTGCTGCCACTAGGGACCCTTACCAGGGTCTCCTTGCATGCACGCAGGCCACATGCATGTGTGTATGTCACCCTGGAGCTGCTGCTCATCATCGGTGGTGGTGGTTTGGCCTCTGGGGTAAGGCTCTCAACGGGTTAAACCTGCAGGTACAGGTACCTGTACCCACAGGTCATGGGAACCAGTGAGTGAGATCATAACCCGGCACTTAGATAGGCACCAGGTACCTGTACCTGTACAACCTGCAGGTTATTTTTTATTTTGTGTTTCTTTTGGCATGTTGTGTTGTGTGAACAGATATTGTATAATTGATTAAACAGACCAACCCGGCATCTATTTTAAGCGCTGGATACCTGTACCCTGCACCTAAATTACCTGCAGGTAAAACCTGTGCGACCTGCAACCTGTTGAGAGTCTTACTCTGGGGCATTCCTGCACCACTGGGGGCCCCCAAACAAACTGACATAG
This sequence comes from Ramaria rubella, assembly GCA_015039355.1. NCBI lineage: Eukaryota > Fungi > Basidiomycota > Agaricomycetes > Gomphales > Gomphaceae > Ramaria > Ramaria rubella. The sequence goes on from MU134348.1 coordinate 44,198, forward strand.
GTTCCCCCTGTTTCCAGGGGGCCTATGGTGGTCCTGGGGTGTCCTGGAAGGCCATGGTGGGGCTGTTCAGTCATGCGCCACTGCCGGGGTGTGCAGATGTTGTGGCGCCCTGTGGGCGGCTTATGCACAGTCCAGAACACTTTGGGGACCTCTTGGGAGTCCCCATGCATGGATGCACCTCTTGCAGGGTGCGTGGCGTGGTTGTGGCTCATGTCCAGTGAGCTGGATGGTGTGGGTGTGGTGGTGGTGTCAGTGGCAGCCATAATGTCATGCACAGTGACACTGTCATCAGCGATGGCAGCAGGGGCTGCCAGGGAGGGCCATGGCACAATTGTGTGCCATGGCAGGTCCTCATCAACCCCAGGCCATGGTGTGGATGGTATGGCCTCCACCACAGGCTCTTCTGTTTGATTACAGTCATCATTTGAAAACTGTATGATTGGTATGTCTGCACTAGGGCTGTCCACAAGTCTACCCACAGATCACCCGGACTTGGATCCATGGGTATTCCCATTTTCAAATCCCATACTCGGATCCACATGGGTATTGCATCCGGGTGATCTGAACCCATGGATCCAAACCCATGGATCCAAACCCACAGGTTTCTGACTACTCATGGGTTGATCCGTGGGTACATAATACGTTCGCTTATAGTGAGTGTAGCTAGCTATTTATTCACACTAATTTTTACAATTTATTTTATATTCCTATCTAATTTATTGGGGCCTGTAGTGAATAGGTAGCTAGCTACGCTCACTATAAGTGAATGGTACAGATCCCAAATACCCATGGGTTTTATGCAAAATCCCACAACCTATACCCAGATCTGTGTGGGTATTACCCATTGGGTACTCAATACCCATGGGATCCTTACCCATGAGTTTTCCCACAGATCAACCCATGGGTTGATCCAGACTCGTGGACAGCATTAGTCTGCACCTGTGCTGGATGACTTGTCATCCAGCTGTATGCTACGTCAACATGTTGACATTTTGGGGTGTGAGGCAACAAAATGTTGCTTCATCGTCTCAAAAGGGAGTCACATAATAGCTGCACAACCTTCGAGTTTGCATTGTTGCTCAAACTTGAAACATTGCCTTGCAGGCAGTATGTCATCCATATAGAAAGCAGTGCCAGTGCAAATCATTGGCTTCAACAGCCCATTGTGCTTCTTCAAGAAGCACTATCTCATCCTTCAGAAAGCTAGAAGAAGCTTTCTGGTAAACTTTCTGTCAAGATGATGCAGCTCTGGGTGTAGCAACCGTTACAGTTGCTTACGTAATATGTAATATAGTTTTAGTTTGGTGTGTTCTTACCTACTGCTAACATGCATTATTGGTCAGCCTTTCATCTTACAGTCAGCACTCGTGTATCTTCAGTCTTGACAGGTTATGGGCCCCACCTGTAAGGGGAACCCCTTCTACACTTCTTTCTCATTCTCCTCTTTCATTTCATTCTCCTTTCCATGTTCACCTCTTTCATTGTCTATATTTCATTCTCATTCTCCTTTCCATGTTCACCTCTTTCATTTTCTATGTTCATTCAAATAAGCGCCCATCTGTACCAGACCAGGACGTATGAGTGCCTATTTGCATACCCCATTAGGTAGTTACCTTGGCAATGGGATCCTTAGGCTTTTCTCTTTGGATTCCCATCTGCCAGGTATGTGTCTTTGTCTGTAGATCCCCATATGTTGATATATCTTTGGATTCCCATCTGCCAGGTCATAATGTGATATTCCACTAGCCCCAGAGGTTGCCCTTATAGTAGAAAAGCCTGACAACTTACTGGACTGGCTACTGTTGCTATTGACTCTGAATTGATATCTTCAGGTGCATAGCAGCTCAGAACACCTCTGGTACATCCTTTACATAACATTCTACATTCCATCCATTCCCCATTATGTCTACACCCATACCAGAAGACCCCCACCCTTTCAGTTTCCAATCAGCTTATAATGAGCTCCACCAATGTGTTGCTGTTCTAGAGGCTGCCCTACGTGCTGAAAGACAGGAGAAGGAGATGTTGGCACAACAACTTCAACAGACAGATGTCCAAGTACACACCTTGAACCATGATGTCACCACCCTTATGACCACATCACTTTCTCCCCCAAACACTCAAAAACATGCTACACCTGCTACTCCTGCTGATTTCAATGGAGACAGAGAGAAAGGACGAGCCTTCCTAAATTCATGCAAGCTCTACCTTGCCCTGTGCCCCACTCAATTTGCCGACGATTATGCCAAAGTCCTGTGGGCCCTGTCATTCATCAAATCTGGTTGTGCCTCATCATTTGCCACATGTATCTTTGAGATGGAAACCAAAACTGGCAGGCCTACTCATCCTTCTTGGGCTTCCTTTGAAAAAGCATTCAAATCGACATTCTTCCTTCCTCATGAAGAGACTACTGCCAGGACCAAGCTTGAGTCTCATCAATATTATCAAAATCATCGCACAGTTGATGATTACATTGACAAATTTGTGGAACTGGTTGAGAAGTCTGGGTATACAGAACAAGCCTCCCTAGTCATGAAATTTTGTCATGGTCTAGACCCCTCTTTCCAGAGTCAGATTGCAAATATGGTTGAAGGACGTCCCTCAGATGATGACCTTTCTGAATGGTTTTCAGTGGCTAGGACCATTCACAGGCATGTGCTGCCAATGAAGCATTGCAAAGTGCTTCACGTGGTACACCTACTCCTACCCACCCCACAGCAACCTCTGCTGGTCTTAACCACAGAAACCCACATCCACCTCACCAATCAGACTCAGCACCACAACTTCAGCCAGCCCCACCTGCTGTCTCCACAGCTGTTCAGCCAGTAGCAATGGAGGTAGATGCCACTCATCATCATCAATCTAATTCTCCTGTCTGCCATAGGTGTGGAAAACCAGGCCACTTCTCCTGAGAATGTCCTCAAGCCTTTGATGTTTGTACCATGACTGCAGAAGAGAAGGAGGAATGGATCACCCACTTTGTAAGAATCTAAATGCTTTCACACAAACAGACTGAGTCAATAAGTTTATTGGTATCTGCGATGTGTGTGGTTACAAGTAAGATTAAAGTTGCATATCTAATTAGTTGTGGACAACTGTATAGTTGTCCACTATCTACAGGCACCCCTAGTGGGTGGCTTTACATAATCTGAGCCATAAGTCACTCTGGTGACTTATATTCTCTAAATAGTAGCATATATGCTACAGTAAGAATTTACATTCTTACATCCTCCCCACAGACCAAACCTCAGGGAGGTTTGGGCAATGTTATGCTGATGGGGGATCAGCATATATGGGTACAGGTGCAGTTGAGGAAGACTGTGCAGCTACTTTGACAGAGTTGTTGTAGTAGAGGGAGTTGGTGGGGTCAACTTCCATAGGATTGTCCTCTGCAATGTGAGCGGATGGAGCAGGGGGTCCTGTCGATGGCACGTTTGTACGTGCCTGTGAGTGGGGAGGCCCTCCGCCTTGTCTGTCTAGCAACAAATCGTTGTCGGATGTGCTAGGTGATCCCCAAAACCCTGGGGGACACGTGGGGGTAGGTATATGAAGGCCGGTATATTTCTGGCCTTTGCAGGCATTGAGTACCCTCTGTGCAGTCTTGTTGTAGCAGACTTTGCTCTGCTTGCGCATGAAGTAGGGCTCTATATTTACTAGAGCCCTAGCAGGATCTACCCCCATGTAGGTACCTAGCCACTGGGCTAGCTTGTTGAGCGACGTCTCCACATGGGGGTGTTTCCATTCAAATGCCTTCTCGACGCTAGTAGACAATAGCATTGGGAGATCTTGCTGCCAGCATGTACTGGCAAGATTGGCCCACTGGCCATGGACTGTAAACAGTTCTGTGAGTTTTTGAAGAAAGACTAGGCTGTCTTTCTTTGGCTTAATGAGTTTAAGCCAAACCTGTATGTCCACATCCTCCAATTGGAGGGTGTTATCCATAAGCCCACAAATAGTGGGCGATACTCCCTCTGGGGAGTATTCTATCATGTGTAACATGTCCCTAAGGTTGGGAGGTGTGTCATGCGCAATCTTGAATGCTGGTGTTCAAGTAGTCAGGCGTTGCTTGCGATCAGCATGTGCTGCGCGACATGGCCAATGTCATGCACACAAGCGTAAGCTGCTCAATGAACTTAGGGTCGTTGAACTGGCAGGTGGTGAACCACTCTGTGGGTCGACGGCTTGTGTGCACCACATTAGGGTGCAGTGCTTTGCCCAATGGGCGGGGTAAATATCCTGTCTGCATTGCAGGCGGGTCACCTATGGCTGGGGCAATGCAGGCGTTCAGTGATGCAGGGTATGGTGCTGCTAACACTTGCTTCATGGATGCAGTCTGGTGACCGGATTGAGTTGGTCCTACCAGTGAAGCACCGGTAGTTGGCAGAGAGGGACTTGCTGAGTCCATCACCAAGTCTGGTAGCGATGTCAGATTGATTATAGTCGGCACCAATTGCGTTGACTTCATGGCAGATAACTTATCCACCATTTCACGATTAAGCTGTCTCTCCTTATTGAGAGCAGTGCGGAGTGTATTGAGCTCTGACTGGAGCTCACGTACCTCCTCCTTGTAGGAGGCTACCACGTCCTTAATAAACAGATGTGCCATTTCGGTGAGTAACGGTGGCCAAGCCACTTTTAATGTGTGTTCAATGTCACGCATTTGGGGGTCAATAAGCCACAGTTTTGCAGCTTGCAGCAAGTGCTGCATATACACATTGCACTCCAGGCAGGAGTCACAATGGACAATAGTGATCGCGTCCTTGATGCCATGCACAGTCCAGCTCTGCTCCTTTTGGAGCATAGCAAATTGCTCAGAGGCACTAGGTAGGGCCTCTGCGGAGACACTGGGGGCAAAGAGATATTTTTTGTCTGAAAAATGTCCAAAAAATGTTTTCTCCTTACAGAATATTTCAGGAATTTCTCCATTCCAAAATTTGACAAAAATGTATCATTTTGTCCAATTTTGTGCTCCAAAAATGCAAGTAAAATCCAATATATTTACCACCTTTTGAGCAATAAAAGTCTTCATATTTATTATAAAAAAACCTTCTTTTCCATAAAAAATATCACCCTTTTCTCCACATATTTCTTTTTTTTTTTTCAAGCAATAGAATATCGTTTTTTGACCAATTTTTGGGACTTATTCATTCTTTAAAATTATGCCTTTTGATCATATATGGGCAGGCAACAATGCCAGTAAAAGGTTATATATACTCTCACTTTTTTATCCAGAAAAGGCATTCCAAATCCCAGTTGTTCATTCAATTTTCCAGATTAAAAAAGGTGGTCCAAAAAGGCAAAGTTTTTGGTCCCTTTGTCCCACGACCCGTGAAGCAAGCCACACAGACAGCCTTGAAGCAAGCTGCACAGCCAGCTGCACAGCAGCAAGGCACGGACGTCCCATAAAAGTGAGTCGTTCATGTCCCACAAGGTATCTAGCCTAAGTTCATTTCCATCTAGTTTTAACTTTACCCTCCTACGATAGTCTCTGTTCTCAACTCGCCCGACAATCCCTGTGCACGGTCTAAGTTACAGTCTGACAATCCCAAGCGGCCTAAACTGCAGTCCCAGCCTAAAACCAGCCTCGAGAGGAACTGGTTTCAGCCATCAAACATTATAAACCTTTACGCGTCTGACCTACTGAACCTTCAACCTCTAGGCTTCTGACTAGTTGTGCCCGTAACCGAAGTTGAATACCCAACGGGGGAGAACCTAAAGATCACGGGACCATAAAACCTGACTTCTGGTCTCACAATAACCCAAAGGCTACCAGTCCAGATAAGTCTTCCAGTCACGGTTACTACACAACTCTGAATAACCTTTACTCGTCCCCGAAACCCATAAGTCCCTACCTTACCAATTACACCCTTCCATCCTCATTACTATTTAGTTATAGTTCATTTCTGATCGAAAAGACCCTCCACTCACATTAGTTCCTCCCAAACTCTACAGCCACAGCCAAATGAAAGCCTTTACTTAGGTTTTCTGTCACCCATCGCCACAGCAGCAACGTGCCGATGAATGTGACCACAAGCCGAGTCACGCGAAACGATAGTCGTCGTTGTTTTCATCTTGTTCCTGCTTCTACTACTGCATCGTCACTACTACTACTACTGCATTATGCGACTGCATTCGCATCTGCTCTATGTTGTCGTTTACAGTGCACTAACTGTTTCGACCGGAACTACATCTGCATCTTCATCATCTGCATCATCACTCGAATCTGAATCTGAATCTGTTCACTTAGGTCGACTATCTCCACTTAACCCCATGTGATTCCGCTTTGTCCGGAATATATGTACTCGTCTTGTTGTTTGCTACGCTCATACGGTATGTTGCTACAGCAGCTGTCGTCTGTCCTCTTTACTGATTGCCGCTCTCCGTCTTTTGGTTTTATCCTTCCACCAAACATTCCTTTACCTTTTTACTCAGTCCACCAGCTTCTTTACTTCCCTTTATACCGTCGCTTAAACTTTATCTTCGGTCTTTATCTTATCTTCACTCAGTATCTGTTATCTGGTACACCTTGTTAACCTTTATGTTCATGTCGGTTCTTCGCTCACTCAGTCCACTACTTTTACTCAGTATCGACAGGTTATCCTAAGGTCAACGAACAGTTTATAGAGGCTTCTACTCATTCACTCAGTACACTGAACTACTGCTGAGTCTTTGTACACTTGGTTAGTGCTGTGAACCTATGCTTAAAGGAGGTCTCTCCCTTGTTTCTGCTCGGGAAGAACTGCTTCAGGAATCCGTGTATTGGCATCGTTTAGAGACAAGGACCAGGCACGAGAAACTACATGGTCAATAAGGACTCCTGCTACGCTACGGTTGGTAAGTGACCAAGCTTCAAACCCAGTTTTGGCTACTGCATCTTCCCTCGTACCTTCCAAACTAGCTTATGGGTATGCGTTAGCACTTACACTATTCCTCCTATACTCCCCTTATAAACCATACCCGGAAGTCCTCTAAGCTGCATATCCCCTATCATGGCTGCTACACGCTGAACACCTCCTCCTGACCTGTTTACTTGTAGTTCCCCTCTTGCGGCTGATCCTTCAAGTTGCGCACCAGGTTGTACATACAGACCGAACCGCCAGTAGACTCTGCTTAGTACCCTGCACCACCGCCGTTACGACCTACCGTATAACTTTTATCTTAACTACTTTTTATCTTACTCACACCTCTACTACACAGACCGTCTGACCTCCATCGTGTCGTCTACTACCAGACCGCTTTCGACTACTACTATCCGCGCACACGTCACTCGTAGAAAACATCACATCATCCGCGACAGCTCATAGTACGAACAGTAGCCTACTTCATCCCAACCTTATTAACCTTATTAGTCTTATTAGTCTTACCAGCCTTATTAGCCTTATGGCTTGTTCCAAACTTCCGGAATAATGTCCATCTTCAAAACCTCGTTTGTTTCACATCATTATCTCCCACCATGCTTTCTATCACTATGCTTCATCACTTCGTTATGTTATACTATGTTATGTTATACTATTGTGCTAAATGTTCGATTTCTTCGAACTACTTCTCTTTTGTATAAATTCTGTACGTCCTAAGGTTTTAGCCCTTGACTTCTATTCCCACACACTATGTCTCAAGGTTTTAGCCTCGCTTATACCCTTAGTTCTATTCTACATGTCTCTCTTATAGTTCTATCTCGGCACTGATTCTTATTATTACCCCTGTACAGTTTTTATTCGCTTTTCCAAATAGCCTCATGTACTTTTACCCTATTGTGTCCAGCCTAGACCCTAGATTGTGTCCGTGTTCTCTGTCTGAATGTGAACTCCGACTTCGTAAACTCCTAAATGCATACTTCCTAGTTACTGATGCACTGAATGCAAACTCCCACTTGCTACTGATGCTACACCATTCACTACTAAGCCTTGCTGTGACGTTTGTACCGACCATGAATGGGCACTTGCGAGCCGCCGGTCCTGAGTTACTACTAGAGTTCACAAGTTCGAGTCATCCTTGCGTCAACTTCAACTTCTACGGCCTGCGCCGACTCCTAGTGTTAAGTAACACAGTTTCGAGCACCGTTCCCAGGGTCCCATACCCATGAATCCACCTTTATCACACACCCAAACCCCTACAGGCTTCCTCCCAAAATTCTACGTATCTAACTTCAGATACCGAGGTACATTCATTTGTATCTCTCTCTCTTTATACTCACCTACTTCGTGACTGTCCGACTCCCTCTTCAACACGTCTCTCCCCTCTCGGACTCCCGACTGGTACTCTTACTCAGTGACCCCCGTACTCGTCTAAAAATCACATTTTTTACACTATTTTTACGAAAAAGGAATGTCTAATAAGTAAGTGACAAGACCAACTTTTTAGAGGGTTTTTACGACGAAAAAATAGTTCAAAAACCTGGACTTTTAGACTATGTATAAAGTGTTAATATCCGTACCCTTTACCTACCTTTTACACTCTTTATTACTTAAATGAACAACTAAAGTACGGTGTTTTTACATTCCTGTTAGAACCAAAAGTAACTGTAAAAGTTGTCTTTTCTTGGTTTTAAATAGGTTCTAAAGTATCATCTTTTTTCCACTCTTTTAATCATTTTATATACTCTAAAAGTACTCTAAAAAGTTTTGATAATCGGTTACTTATTAGGTTGGAAAAAGAAATCAAAAAACGATCCTTTTTGGACTACCTATTTACAAATAGGGAACCTATTAGTAAGTGGGTATCCGTTATATATTGTTCAAAAGACTTGGCTTTTCCAGTACTTTTTCAGTTACCTATTCTCAAATAGGGAACCTATTAGTAAAGTGGTATCCGTTATATATTGTTCAAAAGACTTGGCTTTTCCAGTACTTTTTCAGTTACCTATTCTCAAATAGGGAACCTATTAGTAAGTGGGTATCCGTTATATATTGTTCAAAAAGACTTGACTTTTCCGTTACTTTTTCAGGTACCTATTCCCAAATAGGGAACCTATTAGTAAGACGGTATCCGTCTTGTAAATGGGGTATACCTTCTTACTAATAGGTTCCCTATTTGGGAATAGGTAATTGAAAAAGTACTGGAAAAGCCAAGTCTTTTGAACAATATATAACGGATACCCACTTACTAATAGGTTCCCTATTTGTAAATAGGTAGTCCAAAAAGGATCGTTTTTTTGATTTCTTTTTCCAACCTAATAAGTAACCGATTATCAAAACTTTTTAGAGTACTTTTAGAGTATATAAAATGATTAAAAGAGTGGAAAAAAGATGATACTTTAGAACCTATTTAAGACCAAGAAAAGACAACTTTTACAGTTACTTTTGGTTCTAACAGGAATGTAAAAACACCGTACTTTAGTTGTTCATTTAAGTAATAAAGAGTGTAAAATGTAGGTAAAGGGTACGGATATTAACACTTTATACATGGTCTAAAAGTCCAGGCTTTTGAACTATTTTTTCGTCGTAAAAACCCTCTAAAAAGTTGGTCTTGTCACTTACTTTTTGGACATTCCTTTTTCGTAAAAGTAGTGTAAAAAATGTGATTTTTAGACGAGTACGGGGGTCACTCACCACGATCTATGGTCGTTCTGAGATCTGTGCTCGGTTCCATTTATTTGTTTACTC
>MU134348.1:86172-113234 GCA_015039355.1 Ramaria rubella
ACAAACAGACTGAGCCAATAATTTTATTGGTGTCTGCAATGCGTGTGGTTACAAGTAAGATTAAGTTGCTTATATAATTAGTTGTGGACAACTGTATAGTTGTCCACTATCTACAGGCACCCCTAGTGAGCAGCTTTACATAATCTGAGCCATAAGTCACTCTGGTGACTTATATTCTCTAAATAGTAGCATATATGCTACAGTAAGAATCTACATTCTTACATTGGGGTACACTCGGCCTCGTCTCTACTTGAGGTCAAGTATTAGGCAGACAATATATTGTCTGCTTTGCAGTAGGACGGCTCCCTGATTGGGAGCTCAAGATGAACTTGGCACAGCCTGACTTCGACTATTTGTCGAAGCTGGCTTTGCCTGTGGTGCATGAGCGCTGCTGGACTCCATCTTATGTGACCCGATGTCATATCGAGACACATCCTCTACCACCTTTGCGGCTTCATACAATTCAGTTATTGAACTGAATTCTGTCGTGTAGCCTATTTTTAGGACTTCATGACACAGTGCTTCTCGAAGCACTGCTATGAACCATTTGTGGATTGTATATTCATCAGGCAGATGTATCATCCATGCTGCATACTTCATAATATCGTTCAGTAATTCTGGAACGGTTCTAGTCCCTTGCACGATTGTGTCAAACTTATTTGATGCATTTCTGTGCATGAGTGCATGTAGGAATCACCGTTGCAGACCAGTGATTGCACTCTCAAGGGTCCAGTTGACTATGACTCGATCATGACACTTGATATTTTGAGTGTACCACTCCAATGCCTCACCTTTGAGGCAAGTGCCCAAATAGTTTAATTGGAGTTCTGTGCTGAATGGTCCCAATAGACTATCCATGCCTAGCCATCTCAGGATCCCTGAGATGAAGTTCTCAAATTCTTCGAGATCTGCTTTCCCAGAATATTCTGCTGGGTGAGGTAGTTTAACTCCAGCTTTAGCAAGCACGGATTTGTCTGATTTGTCTGGCTCGCTGTCCTTGTGTTTCTCAAGGGCAGCTCACACCATCTTTGCAACTCCATCTACATAAGTAGATGGATTTCCTACTACCTCCTGAACCCTCTGTTCAGGATCTGTAACTGCTAGTGATACTGCACGCAGTATCACATGTATCTGCCAGTGTGGCCGAGGAACATGATTGCTCATGTCCTGCTGCACTGGTGGATTGACAATGTCTTCATCGATCTGATACAATGGTCGACATTTGTCAGCCATTAAAAATGCATCCCTCAGTCTATGACTGCTGCTGAGGGCAGATCGAGCCACTCTCGCTGACTCAATCAGCCTGTTGAAGGCATCACCTTCAACTCCAGCAACATATGCCTCCTCAACTAGATTATCCACATGTTTAGCACGGAGTTCTAGCGCATGGTGTTTCTGTCGCACTGCCTTATTTTTGATCCTATCCCAGTGATCGAACTCACATTCGATGATAACATGAGTGCTAGTTGTGGTAATGACACTATCCGTGTGAGACTTCATCTCTTGCAGTGACTGTTGGGTCACTGCCTTGAGCACTTCTTGCTCATTGTATGTCCTTTTCAATCTGTGAATTCCTTTGTGGATATTTTCTCTCTCACGAGCCTCTAGCTCATGATCCATCTCTTCCTCAGTACGCGTCAGCGTACTGATGCTATCCTGCTCTAGGGTAGCGCTAGCCCCACGAGGACCATTCCTCTTGCTTGGTCCAGCCAGAGGTGGCATCCTCTGTCTGTCTCGTTTCTTGCGAGCCTTCTCAGCCTCATGGTCAACTTCACAATCCCTATTGTGATTGTTTCCACATTCAGGGCCTTTCCCCATAATGGTCCCTGAACTTCCTCCTCTAGGGACTGTATTAACAGTTCCATACCATCTCCCAAGGTTTGGAGTTGGTTCACAGCATCATCCACTACATGAGCTGCCTCAACCGCTTGTTGGCTCACTTCTCATGTAGTCTCTACATGTTTACAGCTCTCTTTGAGGGCTGTAATCATCCAGGCAATATGTCTGGTTGTACGTTCGTATCGCCAGGTTTCTTCATCCCAGCGTGCTGACCCCTGTTCTATCATCCCTGTTTGGGACAGTGAACTTCACGATCTGTGATGTTCTTGGACATGTGGGAGCTGCGACATTCACACTCATGGTGAATTGTCCATGTCACTCATCGGCAGCTCTCTCAACTCATCAAGAGACAATCGTAACTTCAACCTAGTTGAAGTTCTTTTAGTTCTTTTAATGGGCGATATTTCATCCGTTTCTGATTCCTCCAGCGTGGATCTCCTTATATCCGCCAATACTCGCTTTTGACTCATGGAGTCGGAAGTTACAGGTGTCGTAGTTATATGAGGACTAGCTATCCTCATTGGTGTTCCCATTCGCCTGTCCACATTATGGGCAGGCTCAACTCTCCTGTCTGGGCCCTTGGCTGTGGCTCCAGATGTATCTGGATCCTCTCTGGATCTTGATGTTCGGCTTCAAGTTCTTATCGAAGTCATAGATCTGTGATCTATCAGCCACACTGTGGTGTTCTTCTATGACTTAGAAGAAACAACAGTAAACATCTGTTTACTTTCTGAAAATTCCGGCAAGTGTTAAACTCATCGGTTTGGATAAAAAGATCAGTTGATCTTTTTTCTAAAGTTTATCGCAGTGCTGCCAATAATATTGGCAGTCAAAAAAGTGTAAGAATCTTAATGTTTCACACTAAACAGACTGAGCCAATAATTGTATTGGAGTCTGTGACTTTGTGTGGTTACAAGTAAAAGTATTCTGATTACCTAATTACTTGTGGACAACTGTATAGTTGTCCACTATCTACAGGCACCCCTAGTGGGCCGCTTATATAATATCACCCATAAGTCACTCTGGTGACTTACATGCTCTAGTTAGTAGCATATATGCTACTGTAAGAATCTACATTTTTACACAAACCATGCAAGATTTGTATACCAGAGCAGCTTGAATGAGGCTCAGGCAAGCTGGGCAGATAAAAAATATCATGGTCACAGAATACTTCCATCCTAAGGACTTTTGACATTAACCCAGTAGATACTCATACTATAGCTAACCTTTACTTTTTTTAACACCTATACCTTAGATTTTGGCCATCATAACCCTAACCCTACACTTAGTCATGGACGCTTAACGGGGCCTCTATCTTATGTAAATACTGAAACCAGCGCTGCACCTCGGCGTGACTAATATCCGGTTCATAATCTGGATAATCCGGATGAACCTTGTCTTCTATCCTCATAAATACTTCAACTTGTGATTTGTTCTTATTCTTTAAACTGCGCAAAGAAACTCACCTCAAAACTGTAGCCTACGGATTGATTTTATCGGTGTGTACCTTTATCTCTGCGCCCCGCAGAAAACTATAGCTTTCATGATGGTCTTCCTCGGGCTGACGTTGTGCTTGTGCCCGGATGCCCGATGGGGACTCGGGCTCGGAATGTTTCTCGCTCGCTTTTCCGACTGCCGACCAGTGTTTACAGTACCGTAGTATACTAGTAGTCACTGTAATATTGCTGAAAGCAACATGATGGCGCGCTCTCGACCGATGTTGTTGACCGAAGCCCGAATATCGCATTTCTGCTAGTCTCCAGAATTCTTAGGCACGACGCATGACCATATCAACCACCGGGATTGACATATACTCACGTCTGACGGTCTTCTCTAGCCTAGAGCACATCCCATCGACCGAACCCATGGATTGTGCTGCCCCGGCATGAACGGCAAAGTCGGCAAACCCCTTCCAGCCTGCAAGTGAGCCTGCAAGGGCAGTTGGGCGATGGGTCTCCTATCATCTGTGTGCATACCCTTTCCCATTTGGCTGTCTTCCGCAGGCAATTCTGTAGTCGAAATGGTTCAGCATGTTTGAAACTACACTGGTCTAATGAAATGTTCAGATTTCCAGACTCTTACTTTGCACTGAATTATCCCTGTAAACTTAGCACCGGTAGGTAGCAGTAGCTGGCTCTGAAGTCTGAACAGCGGGCACGGAGTGATTCGGTGGAGAGTGCCGAGGAGCGCGCGTCACAGGGCCGCAACAGAAAAGGACGATGGCCTGACCTCACTTCTTCCTCACGCTGTCCTCACAAGATTTAATCCTTCTCTCGCTTCATCCTCGTCGTAGTCCGCAGCGAGCACTGCAGCATTTAAGCAAACCGATCGTATCCGCATTTGCATCCGCGATGTTCTCCACACTCTCCTCCCTTCTGCCTGCTGCTCTATCCGACAGACTCGAGAAGCTTGACTTACGATCTGACAGTGCAACGGCTAAGATGAACGACGTCGAGGACGACGGTGTAAAGCGAAGGGACATGGCTGAAGATACACACAAGAAAGAGAAAAAGAAAAAGACAACATCGAACGAGGTGAGTTGCGACACTGCTTACAGCCCATATTATTCACACGTATCGAATTAGACATTCATCGTTGTCCGACCGCCCCCTGCAAAATCCAACCACCCCTTGAATCTTCAGCTTCAACTCGTGCCTGCACACCACTCGCGCGACCGCTCCAGCGCATCCTGTGCCACCACCCCCACCGCCACTACTCCCATGAACCCATTTTTGGCCGACTCAAGCCAGACACATGAAATCAATCAAGCCAGCACCTCATCCCCCCCATCACCTGCAGCCTCAGAAACAGATCACGTTCTCAAACGGTCCCCTTCGACTCGCTCCAATCGTTCGGAGACCTCCGCCTTCTATGCATCATCCACCGCGTCATCGGGTTCCGTCACATCTTTTGCATCCACTACCTCATCCGGCTCTGCTCGTCGCATGATTATCCCTCTATACAACCTTAGCGCACATAATGTCATGACCAACACCATTCTTGATGCCGGGACGGACGCCCGTGTGGCCAGATTCCTAAAGCGCGGCCTCGAGATTGTTGACCTTGCTATCCTCGAGCCAACTGAAGTATGGCAAGGTCGACAACCGGCCCATGGCGCAGGTGTTGGTGCCACTTCCGATCCACTCGGCATCCCGATACATCGCACTAACTCGGGTGTCTCAGCTCACTCGCTCATCCCGCCAACACCAAATGAGGCTCGTGTAGCCACACCAGAGCTATCGACCCCCGGCTCGTCACAGGCGTCGGTCTCCGACCACTCTAGCCCGAGTACCCACCATTCTGATGATACTCCCATGAACACTCCTGTGGTTCAAACGGGCGCGAAGAAGTTCTTCGGCCGGGTATTTCGCAAGAAGGACAGTAGTGTGCATCGTCAGACACCATCCGTTTCTGTTACCGAACATCCAACCATCCCCCCCTCTCCCAAGGTAATTCCACAGCTACTCGAGCCCCATACCCCCACGCAAGTAAAGCCCACAGCCTCGGAGGTTCTTCTACCGGCCGTTCTTGGTCTGTCGCCGACATTGTCGGCCGCAACAAATCCGCCTACTGGTCGTTGTGTCTCGCATGTGTGGATCATCCGTAAATGGCTCAAAGTTGAGCGTCAGGGTATGATTTCAAATGTGCTAGGGAAGATAGGAAGAGAGGCATCGGCACATGGGATTGGTCATGTGGGTACGCAGGACGCTCACGAGTGGGAGGTGCGGTTCGAGTGGTCAAGGGGGAAGAGCAAGGATGAGAAGGCGCGGAAGACACGAAGACGTACTAGCAGTGTTCGTCCTCCGTCGCACTCAGCGAGCCAACGCAACTCGATAACCCTGGATGATGCGCATGGACCATTGCACTTGTCTGGCGCTGCTGTGGTTTCGCTCGATTCACCTCGGCAAAGCCTTGATGTAAGGACACAATCGTCGCCGCGAACGCCATCTCCACGGCGGGACATCTCCAAGGCGGTTTCGATTACATCGTCCGATGACGATACTGCAAATGGGCATGGGGACGACCCGGGTGAAGACTCTGACCCTGAAGACTCGGAAACACCATGGACATGCTGTATGGTCCTCACACACGCTTCTGCGCCTCTCACACAACCCGCGTCTGCATTCTCCAAGGGCCACAGTCGAAGACGGACGATGTCCTCCTCGCACAATCTACCTACTACCCCTACACCTGCGAACGTCCACGAGTTTATCCCAGACGGTGCACCCGCGCACACTCCCGTCAGGTTGAAAGTCGCGACACTCTCACCCGCACCACATCATCCGAAAGTTGTTTGTCAGCTAAAGGTTCCGTATCCTCTCCCGGATGTTGAGGTCGAGCACGGTGTATTGCGGAAGCGACTCGTTCTCGCTGATGGGACTACGCGGAGCACAATACCAGTGAACGGTCCGCAAATGTTGACCATGACGGCAGAGGAGATCAAGGATGTGGTGTGCTCGACGGCGTTTTGGGTCGTGGTCAGAGAAGGGTTTGGAGGCGTCGGGAAGAAGAACCGTAAAGGTGACGGATGGAAAATCCGAGGCTGAGAAACGCGCTGGCTTTTTTATATCTCGGTTTCATTCATTCCCCCTCTTACACATCGTGGGCCCTGGGATCACGTCCTCCTCGTCATATTTATTTTTGCCTCGGTAGGTTTTTGCTTTTGCCACATGTCAGGGGACATCTGGATCTGACACCATTGTTGCAACGCGGAAAGGACATGTTTCCTACGGCAAGTCGACATTTTTGCCTGCTCCTGAATCTCTTCATATATATCCTGCATCACTGGTCCCTCATGAATCGTATATTATACTAGTATAACATCGGGTTTCTGCTGTAGTTAATAGTCCAATTTACCTGTCAGAGTCACGCGACTTTTCTGTCACACTCTCGGCGATTGTACGTCTTCATTCAGTTAGATGCATTTCTCCCACAATAGGAATTTGATTCTTCCGAAGCTAACCGGTCGTTTAGTGATCTTCCCATGCCTCCAGGAATAAATGAGCTGGCAATTTCCAACTCCAATACACCACGACTATGCATTTGGCTTTAGTTATTATGAATTGCGGTAGAGAAGATTTAGCCATTCTTTCAGAACGTCTGAAACTAGGAGTGCAGTAAACAGTGAAGGGACCAAAAAAATTACATAAAGGAAGAAAAAATTCCTACCGTGACCCCTTACAGTTCGACTCAGGGTCAC
Organism: Ramaria rubella; assembly: GCA_015039355.1. NCBI lineage: Eukaryota > Fungi > Basidiomycota > Agaricomycetes > Gomphales > Gomphaceae > Ramaria > Ramaria rubella. Next base: position 93,212 of record MU134348.1, read on the forward strand.
CGCACGTTATACAGCACTCAATGTACGGTCGCCAATCAATTTTTAAAATCCCTTGAGAGGAAAATAATAGGTAGGTAGATTTTTTTTACAGGCCTTTCAGGCTTCCGATTTGATGCGGGGACTCAGCCCGCTCGATACTGGTGCCCCGCAGGCATGCAGAGAGTTTGAAAAACAGTGGGGCTTGGGTTCATGATGACCAGTTTATGACCAGAACCAGTGTAAAATACAAAGATTCCCGACTATTTATATAATTCCCTCTGGGAGGTCCGGGGACCTCTGCCGCGAGCACAAAAGCGACTGTGATGTCTGTATAGTGGAATACATATAAGCAGTTGTCGCTTATCCGATGGCGAAATACATCATTGGTCATCAGGACGCACATACATACACAACTCCTCCCCTCCATCACCACAATGCCAGTAACGAGGAGCACGGGCTTGCAGGGGATTTGCGTCACCGTTGTAGTTTCGATGAGCGTAACTAGGAAATCTGAATTGCGGTGGGCAATTGAGGATCATGTCCATTTTTTTCCACTGTGAATCTCACCAACGCTTTGAAAACAGGACAGAGACAACTACGCCGAAAATCCATCGAAAAGCAAGAACGTCACGTATACACTCCAATACATTGAAGCCTGCTCGAGCACTTGTAAGGCAAAACACCAGGTTCCCCCCCTCTTTTTTCTCCCTTTTTTCCCCCGGCAAACTAATATCTGACCTCGGGAGCAATTAGGATCATCTCAGTAGAGACTTATTCTCCACTCGAAGCGGTTGGAGAAAACAAGGCCCTTGAAAAACGAGCATTGTCGTTGCTTCACGACTCCCGCGTGACGTCGTTGGAGGAACGGCGAGTTCTCTGCAACGGCTGCTCCGAATGGATCTCCTTACGAGACAAGTACTGCATCAGCAGCTGGAACTCCCATATCAGCACGTGCTTACCCCCTCACGAGCCAAGGTGAATTCAAGCTTATGCTCCATCCAACTAGTACTAACGGACACGCCCGGGCCACTCAGACCGGTGCCGAGGGTTGAAGAAGTCAAGTCTAAATCCGAGGGCTCCCGTTCGCCAAAGCATCGAACAGAGGAACAGCGAGCTGAACTCTTACGAAGCGATCCGAGATTACGTCTTGTCGAATCACGGCGAGTATTATGCGGCATGTGCGGGCTCTGGATCAAGCTCAGAAACACTACGACGTATTGCCCCACGCCTTGGTTTGTGCATAAGGAAAGATGTGCTAAAAGGTAAGTAGTAATCTGATATGTTTACATTGGTGCTTATGCCTAAACCGTCCCGGAGGTTTGGAATAAAAACGCAATCTGTGCAGCAGGATCCAATACCAATACCTTCAAAGCAATCACCTTCAAGTTGATACTTCCAGAGCATAATTCTAATAAGCGAGGCTTCTTCAAACGGTTCTGTCATAATATTAGAGTTGTATTAACATTGTACTTCAGCTATTTACATAAACTCGGACCCGGCATTTGGATAGATTTGTGAAGTATAAAAACTATATTTATTAATACCCAAATGAATCAAGGTCGTATTATCAAAATAGCGAAGCCTTGGATTAAACCTTAATATACAATACATGATGATAGGTCCAGACACCGTATACGCACCTACCGATTCAATTTTTTCCCCTAAAAGTATGCCAATTAGCACATGAAAATATACGACACAGCAATAATAAAAGCATCAGAAAAGGCGAGCATAGCTCGAAGGTAGCTGAGATAAGTTTCTGCAGTGCTGTACGCGTAAAGCCAAATGCCTCAGACATCATAAAAAGAAAAAGGAAGTCGGATCGCAAAATCAAGAAACTCACTTCCTCTTTCATATTCACAAAAACTTAACGGATAAAGGCTTGAACCTATAAATAAACTGTACACAAGTCAGCATCTCGCAGATAAGCACAATTTGAAAAGCAATATAAGAATCAGGGGATCGATGTAAAGTGTATCAACAGTCACCAAGACCCGCCTCCGCTTTTGTACACTGGGAGACTTCAGAGCCTGGTGTCATGTCCGCCCATCGATGAAAATCATCAGGATATAGGCAAAGAAATATTTAATGAAGAAAGGTTTCAAAAAGAGGAACGTACAGCAAATAAATCCAAGAAACTTCCATTGTATCAGCACACAATCCAACATGTGATACCTGGAATCCAAAGATAAAGATACAGACGACAGATACAGTCAAGACAGGTACAGATCTATTTTAAACAAAGTTAGATGGGTCAACAAATGGCACGTCAAGTGACAGCATGAAAATGATCAGACAAGGCTGAAATTGATTATAGGATTCCACATCGAAGATTCGGAATGTGGTAAAGTATGGTACAATGTTGGATCATCACCGCACAAAGAAAGAGATGCTTGTGCTTACCGCGTGATCTGCCAAAAGCTGAAAAGATAAGGCCGTAGAATTCCTGCATGGTCGAGGAAGAAGCCAAACGTTAGTAAAATTGCTGCTGAACTCCGCCTTAAATACTAGCTTGGCGCCGTGAGACCTACCCTAAAGCAGAATACTGCGTCTGATATTGCGTATCGGTACCTACCTAAATATTTGTGCAATGAATTTTGCTGCTCCGCCCCTAAAGGCTTAATAAGTTATGTACGTCCTATTTACTTCTATCATCATTCACTTATGCAATCTGCATCGCGTCCAACCTAAGTGAAGCCACCACAATACAAAGGATTAAACTGCTCCAAGCAATAATGCTTAATATCGGCATTGTTCTCGTGCCCCTAAGGATTTTGTTTGTACAATTTCACATTTGAGATCCATGCCGCGTGTGGTCAGCGTGGATCTCTATAGAGTGGGAACAAAGGCTAAAACTTAAAAAATATACCCCGTAACGAGTTCCAAGGCTTCATCGAGTTCATTCTCATTACCCTTTTATCACAATATACCGTCCTAACCACAATGGCGATACTCGTCAATATTCTTGCCATTGCAGCTATCGCCACCTTGGCGTTTGGCGTAAAGATTTGTGTCGCTCTAATCCAAGAAGTAACGTGAGTTTTTCCCCTTTCCTATGAATCTTTAGGCGGTATGAAAGGGTTCCAATTCTCTTTGCATTGCAAACTTGATCACACTTAAGCCCCCCCTTCAGGGATGCCAAAACGAAGCTCGGGGGATGGAATCCACGACGAGCATTACACGCCGCAAGGTAATCAGCTATAGGCAATCAGTAAATCAAAGGCATATGTGTTTCGGTAAACGAGAACATCCCCGTTGACTCACGGGGAATGGGATCCGAAGAGATCAATAGACATTGTACTTGAAGGAGATGTATCTTCTTGATTGCTTTGAGCACTTTGTAATCATTACTATGTGAGGGGGTTGCAACCATCTACAACCATCTGCAAAGCCGGATAAATTCCTCTTTAGACTAACTATCTCTGGGCACCATAGCCTGGCGTTCTCACAACGTCCGCTGCATCAAGCACTATGCATCAAAGCGGCCCGGATAGCAGTCCCCTGACACAGGAAGTGTGATCAAAAGCCAAAGAGCCCAAAGAGCCTTCCTGCGCTTCGGTTTTGAAGCGAATTTAAATTCATGGCTATCGTCATCGTCGTCAAAAATGCCTGATAGCAGAAACAATTCCCACCTGAGACCTATTTCTTGGATGCTTCCATCGCAGACAGCAAAACGAACCACTTTATGTAAGAAAAAATCCTAGAACTGTGATCCGAATAATTAGCGTATACCGTGACCGCGCTGTCTAGGACCCAATAAAAAGAAAGGGTGCGATGGTACTCACATGACAAAGATCTATATCGGAAACCAGCTCAGAACGAACAAAATTTGTGTCGGTCGCCGGTTCGTTGTGTTGTGCAAAGTATGTATGTATATCAGGTCCGCGTATTTGAGTTTTTCCGTGGCGTCACTCGTGTGACGGTCCGTCTCTGGACAGGTGATCTGGTTCGCTGTGTTCTAAGGGTTCAAGCAGGCATTCTACTTGTGGTAGATTATTTTCCCAACGCACCACCTGGTCGCCATTGCCGTCACGAGTGACTACTGACAATCTATGTCCAACTGCAGTGACCCTAGGTCTCCAATAACCATCATTTAAATATGGATCCACCTGCTCGTGTCATTAATATCCCCCTCTTAGAAGGTTAGACAATATGCTCTCTCTGGCTTTCTTGGCGTTAGCTTCCATCGCCATCTTGGTCGAGGCTCTGTCGTCGTCAACAAACTGTGTGTCTACCAGCTCCGAATCAGGGTCCATTCCCCTAGTCTCTTCTGGAAAAGCAGCACCACTGTTTTTCTCTACAGATGAATGGCCGGGAGTGTCTCGTGCAGCTTCCGACTTCAGTGCTGACATTCAACGGGTCACCGGCGCTACTCCCAAGCTGAACAACATTACTTCGACCTCCTCCATTAACTCCAAAAATGGCGTGCCCATAATTATTGGTACACTTGGTCACTCTTCGTTGATCGACTCCGTTATTTCACACTCTGGAACTGCTGGCCAATCATTTTCTGCGCTAAATGGAACATGGGAGTCATTTCATGCTCAGATTGTATCCAACCCTCTCCCCGGTGTTGACAAGGCATATGTCATTGTTGGCGCAGACAAACGCGGAACAATTTTTGCTCTCTACGAACTCTCTGAACAGGCTGGTGTGTCCCCATGGTTTTGGTCAGTATTCTACCCTTGCGTTCTTGTATTGGTAGCTCACTTGACATTAATCTAGGTGGGCAGATGTTCCAATCCGCACCTCCAAGTCACTCTCTCTTACTTCGACTCCATGTTCTCACGGTGAACCGTCTGTGAAATACCGCGGTATTTTCCTAAACGACGAACAACCTGCCCTTCAGAACTGGGCGCAGGAAAAGTTCACAAACAATTTTGGAGGTGCAGGCGCTGGACAGGCTGTTGATGGAGATCCTACGTTCGGTGCAAATGGCGATCCCACTGCACCAGGATCGGGAACCAACGCTGCCTTCCCATTCAACAGATTTTTCTACACTAAGCTCTTCGAATTGATATTAAGACTCAAAGGAAACTATTTGTGGCCTGGTAAGCGTTTCCCTCTCTGTATGTTTTGGTTTATAACCTACTCACATTCGATGTTCACGTTTCGCTGCTTCTCCTCTGTTCTCATTACAATCTCTTCTTCCATTAATTTATACCAGCACAATGGAGCTCGGCGTTTGGTATTGATGATTCCCACAATCAGTTTTTGGCGGATCTGTATGGTATCGTGATGGGTACATCTCATGAAGAACCGATGATGCGTAGTATACCTGGTTTGTTCATAAGCCATATTTCACAAGCCGCATTTCCTAATATTCTACGAACTCTCAGTTGAATGGAATGATTTCGGATCTGGTCCATGGAACTTCAGCACAAACGCGGCCAATATCACTGCTTTCTGGGTAAACGGAACTGAACGCGCGCATGGCTTCGACGAGATCTACACCGTGGGCATGCGTGGTGACGGAGATCGTATGTGGATTTTTTTTTTTTTGCGTGAGGTTTCCTAACTGTCCTCTTTCAGTCCCGCTTTCTGAAACAACAAACATCGATTTACTTGAACAGATTGTCGCTGTACAGCGTGGAATCTTGTCGCAGGTTTATAACGTGACCGATGTTTCTACCATTCCGCAAATGTGGGCACTTTACAGTAAGTCCACAGCTTCGTCCAATTATTAGGGCCTGGATCACTCACATCGCCGCTATCGAATAGAGGAAGTACAAGGCTATTACGGTGAGTTCTACTTTAGAATACCAAGACATGAGCTTAGTGTGATACACTGTACAGAGGATGGAATGCGGGTTGAAGATGACAGTGAGTGAAACAAAATGACTTTCAAATCCATAACCGGTGACTTTTTATTAACCCGATAGTAACCCTATTGTGGACGGACGACAAGTGAGTTTTGGAACATTCTTACCACTCACAAAGGTCTAAAGCTCGCGCGTATATCACTAGTTGGGGTAACATCCGTCGTTTTCCTCTTGCCGACGAAAGAAATCGTTCTGGAGGTGCCGGAGTGTATTACCACGTACGTAAAGTTTCCGTAGTGAAGGGCGGTATTCTTACTTACACCATTGATAGATCGATTATGTATGTAGCTTAGACTTGTCATTACGCGCTGACAAGCTCATTTATGTCCCTCGGCCAGGTTGGAGACCCACGGTGAGATTTGACATTATACATGATGGCTACAACCACGACTTTTTATTATTCAGTGCTGATGTCTGACGGTACTAGGGACTATAAATGGATTCAGGTGTGTCTTCTGCTTTTCATTTTTTTGCAATGATTTTCTAATGTGCGATCTCCTGTGACAGAGTTCACCGATATCGAAAACGTTCGAGCAGTTGTCACTAGCGTATAACCGTGATGCCAAAACCATCTGGGTCCTTAACGTAAGTTACACAATTTATCGCACTTTCTTGGTGACTCATTCGCAACGGCAGGTTGGTGATCTGAAACCCTACGAGATGTCAACCGAATTCTTCTTGACATATGGTTATAATGCCACGCGATGGACGCCATCCAACCTCAATACTTTCACTGAGCTCTGGGCGACGCGCGAGTTCGGCTTGCCCAACAAGGCGGCTGAGATTGCGGATATTGTCAACAACGTCACTCGGTGGAACATGCGAAGAAAACCTGAACTATTGAACTCCACAACCTACAGTCTAATTAACTACCGAGAGTGAGCATTCCTAATTTTAATAATTGACGTCCTGTTCACCCATTGCTTGCTCACAGAGCCGACAATGTTCTTGCGGCTTGGAATGCGACAATTGCGAGCTCTACCGCCATCTACAATTCTCTGCCCTCTGCGACAAAGCCCAGTTTCTTCCAACTAGTCCACCATCCCGTACTCGCATCTGCAAATCTTCAGAAATTGTGGATTACTGCTGGAAAAAACAACCTCTACGGAAGTCAGGCGAGGTTGAGTACGAACGACCTTGCCGATCAAGTATATTTTGTTCTTTTAAATCTGGACAAGGGAGTTAAACTCTGCGACAGGTCGAAGAACTATTTGAGACCGATTATGACCTCGAAGAAGAGTATCACGCATTGTTAGATGGTACGTATCGAACGTTCTAATGATGTGACATACCCTTGACAAAAGCTACAGGTAAATGGGATCAGTGAGTGGCTGTGTCGCGAAATCAGATGACCTCCATTTTACGGTTGTAACCTGCAATTAGCATAATGGATCAAACACATATCAATTACGCGTACTGGCAGCAGCCTATGCAGAACACGCAAGTTTTTAATTCACATGGCTAACAAGTTTCTGTTATCAACTCACGGATTTCTTTCTGATGCAGCATGCCACCCGTCACCCGAGTTCCCACTAAGAAACAGGCGCTTCCAGGACCGATGCGTATTGCTCTGGAGGGATCCGACGGTGCCTGGTCAGTTATTTAAAACTTTTCCGTCAGTGTATCAATGATTTGATGGGTGGGATGCATGATAGGCCAGGGGACGACATGTTTGATTGCGCTCAGGAGTACAGCTGTTCCCCTCCAACCTTACCCACGTTAGACTCATTCAACCCGGTACAAAGTCGCTGGGTTGATATTAGTGCGGGTGGCCCTAACACCTTCAGTTTCAACGCAACGTCAAACGTTACCTGGCTTCACATTACCCCTTCACAAGGCACAATCACCACCTCTAACAAGGAACAGCGTTTGGAACTAAGTGTAGACTGGAATAGTGTCTCCGACACGGAATTCGCTAGCATTGTCTTCAGTGCCACAGCGAAAGGTCAGCCTGTAGAGAGTCAGCAAGTGTTCTTTGTGGCGAGTAAGACTTCTATCCCTGCGGATTTCAAAGGTTTGCCGAGTTGCTTAGTTTTTCAAAATACCAGCTCAACTACTGCAGGTTTCGTTGAGGGCGATGGAACAATTACGTTTGAAGCCGCGCATGCCACCAGAAATACGAGTGTCAATGGCGTGGCGTGGACAGAAATACCAAATTATGGCCGGACGTTGTCTGGTGTCACGCCGCTGCCCGCCCTTGGAAATAATGATGCCAATTTCTCTGTAGGTGCCGGGCCTACACTGTAAGTCACTAAAAATAAGCGTGAGTCTGACTGACCTTGTACTCTAGTGAATATGATTTCTACAATTTCAACACTCTTCCCGGGGGGAATGTTAGCGTAGATGTTTTGGTGTCCCCGTCTTTGAATGGTTACGACAACTCGAGGCCTCTTGGATTTGCGACGCAAATAGACTCCGACACCCCACAGGCGCAGTACTTCATACCCATTGCGGCACCGGGAGATTTACCCGATGGTTGGGACGGAAATGACGGCTTCGTTGCAAATTCGATCGTCAGCGTTGTGAGCCAACATTCTGCTGCACCGGGAGCTCACACCCTTAAGGTCAGTATTTTTGGAAAATGGACTTTCTCAGTGGAGAGTGGGAGACTGACACTCAACTTAGATCTGGATGATTGAGCCTGCCGTGGTGGTACAAAAGATAGTCATCGGTACGTCATTTCATGGATCTTGCGCTACAGTACGCCCTCTGAGTTGTGTTGCAGACACCGGGGGTGTTCAACCTAGCTACTTGGGACCTCCTGAGAGTGTTCGTGTTTGAGATCTGACTTGAGGGAGGAGCCTTTGGACTGTATTATATCCAACACTGTTTTTTTTGAATACATGTTTGTTCTCGGTGTACATAACAAGTTTGCAGAAGATGATTTGGAACGAGAAGAGCGAAAAAACACTAAGTACCTACCGTGAACGTATGGCGTGCTTCTTATGTAACGGAGTTTTAACCTATGCACCTTGCACCACCATGGTGAGGGCTGTTGTTCCTGCAGCGGCTGCTGCCTGTATAAACACTCCCAACAGCAGATCTCCTCAAATATTGGCCTATTCTTCCAAAAGACGACGACTTTCTCAGGAAGATGGAATGACGAACGATGCCTCCATCGGGAAGCGGGAGAGTCGTAGGCAAGAGGAGTCCGAAGAACAAAGGGACGAAGACGCAAGACATTATTTCTCTGACTATGGTTCAGTGACGCACCTTAAGTCTCAGGGATCCGGCCGAGTTCGCGGTTCCCCTGGAGCGTCCTCCGATCATGGTTTTAATATGGGTGCGCACATAGGGGTTGATACAGATGGATCACGCGAGGCCCAGGGAGGCGTTGACGAAGCCGAAATAAAGCTTAACTCTACGTCTCGTATGTTTATTTCTCTATCTCATGACGTGAAAATCAGAAAGACTAAATTTCATCATGATAGCATCATACCAAAGCATGATTCGCAGCTACTTTTTTGTTCCTCTCATAACGTTTCTCACAATTGTGTTCTTTATTCTTCTTCGCTGGTTTTTATGGCCCGTACAGTCCGGTTCATCCTCAGTTGTGTCACATTTTGGTTTAGCTATTCTTGGGGCCGCTGTTTGGACAGTCTCATTTACACTTCGAACTCCTGTTTACGTGGTTTCTTCGCTTATCTGTTGTTCCAAACCTGTTTTCATCCCTTTAGTCTCTGCATCCTTTCAAGCCCTTGTCGAAGAGGCCCTTCGCTTGTCTTCGTTGGTTCTCGCCCGCATTCGTCTCCGTGACTGTCTGAGTCCACAGGACGCTGCCTTCTCTTGTATCTGGACTCTCGCCCTCGGATGGGCTACTGCCGAGGTTACCGTTTCCATAACTCAAGGATACGGGCAGCTCGCGTTATATAGTGATGTGATGTCTTTGGACGGTGATTCTATTCTATCAAATCGCATTGCACGTCCCTTCTCTGTAGCAGAACACCCATCAGCTCATAATGACGCTAACGATTCATACTGCCCTGTTCACGATCCGGCGGAAGCATTGGACCAAGAAATTGACCAGATTATTCGTATTCGGGCGCGATCTGAACTTGAAACTTTATACGGCATTCCTGTTCCTGTACGCAATCTCTTTTATGCTTCATTCATTTATGAAGACCAATTTTTCTGAAAAAAAAACCCCCAATAGGATATTCCTGTTTTCGTGTCCTGTCTTCTTCGCATCGATTCCATCACGTTATCCATTGCGCTCTTCCTCATCATCTCATCCTCTTATCTCCGTCACAGGTCTCCGTCTCCCCCCGACCCCATGCCAGACAACGTCTCGGAAGCAATTCGTGACACACTTCCCACTTTCTTTCTCATATATGTTCTCCGCACATGTCTATCCTCCATCTGGACACTCAACATCCTCCCTCGTATAGGTCTCCATGCCGCAAGCTACATGAGTTGTATTTTCGCTCTTGGTGCTCTTTTTGTGGGCTTTGGCAGATGGGATGCTATATAGCAATATCATCTCTATTCTTGCGAGTGTGTATGCTATTCATTTCTTTCAAGATGTAGGACAAGATGAAATGTGTTATCTGCGTGTCATCCCTGGGTGTCGACGAAGCTGAGGGGGGGGTTTGTATAATTTTTGACCCATGGTCAGTGCCCTCTCAGCCTTTACTGTGAACAAGGCAGGCGTATTCGTGGCGTGCTATATCGTACTTGACCAAAGGAAAAATCAATCGCGCGCGAGGACTAGGGGAAACTCGTGGGATGCAATCAACATGGGGCAGACCCGGGTGAGGGACGATGGTTTAATTCCACCTACTCTCGAACGGAGCCGATCGGATTGCCAGTGTCTGATTAAATAATATATTTAAAGGCCCTGTTGCTTTATTCGTTGACGTAGTTGGGCATCACAAACATGACATGTGTACTATGGCAGCAGCACAAGCTGGCCGCCAACCGAAGTAGATTCCATAATAGCAAGAAATCTGATTTTTTAGGGGGATTGAGGCCATGTTTCTGTTTAAAGATTTAATTGCATGTTGAGATTCATGACCTTCTCTCACAGACTGTCAATACGGCAGCATGGTTGTTATAAGGAGTATACCTCCAATGCCAAATTGATAAACAGAAAGACCAATCGATTCTCCAGATCATACGACGATTATTGTGCCCATGACGTTTGGGGGAACGTTGTGTTGACATCCTCTTCGAGACAGAAACTCGTATGCGACAGCCATCAGACAATCTTGCATCACCAGCGGCTTCAAAGCAATTATCCCGCTGCTCCACCGGTCCTGTGCCAAACAGCCTATGGTATTGCTCTGACTTCAGCCTTGGCTCCGGGACAGTGATCATACAGTCTTCGACCAAAAACTGATCTGGGATCCAAGCTTGAAGATGTTTTGGTTTCTTCCAAAGGCACGTTCGCGGTAGGTTATTTCCTGAATATGTTGAACGAGCTCCATATGTGAGAGGAATTTAGGGGAGCTGCTCAGAGACATACGAAGACGTACCCCTTAAGCCCTCGTGTATCCTTTTATGTACCTGCGTAACTTGAAGCCGGGTTAGTCTGGTTATCTTGTACAGCTTCTTGTTCCGGACTGTACAGGAAAACTCCAGCTAACAACAATATCTGAGGCGTCGATGCTAGAGGGTCATCCTCTATGGGTCGTACATGCATGATGCCCTTTTTCAGTATACGCCTCATACCGAACGTATCCACAAACTTGTATGGACGATACCATAGATCCTGCACAGGCCGAGAATATATCATCTTTTGGCTTTTATCGATGCGGATGCCACTCGGAAGGAAAACGCTGGAACGGAAAGCGAAAAACAATACGAGACTCGTCTCTTGCCGTTTGAAGATAATATGTAATCGAAGAAGATTAGATCTTGAAGCTTGAATCCTAGGATATTTTGCTCTTTTATTTAATCTTGTATCCACCTATGTGTCACAGCGGAGGTTTCAATATTTAAACTGAGTTAGAACTTAAATTTGAATGTGTAGTTTGTACAAAATATTCAATTTGCTATTAAAACAAGAATATAACTTGAAGTTCTAATGTCAAGCTAAATGGTTATTATTATTTGAAGTTTTCCCTGCAATATAGTATGAACTTAAATGAATAATTTCAAATTTAGGTCAAGATAAAACTAATAATTGAACTACAAATATTAACCATAATGTTGAATCTCGTTCGAATTTGAAGTAAAGAGTGGATTATAATATAATGTAATATTTGAAATACTTATGAAAGTTTAAATTGGTTTTCTATGGGAGTTTTAACCTCACATTTAATTTAGTATTAGAACGCCAAATAGTACTTCATATCCTCAATACATGGTTAAATGTGTCGCCCTGTCGTCGCCTGATTGTTGCCTGGTCAGTGTGTGAGTGTCGCACCAAGCATGGAAGAAAAAAAGGGAAGAAAAATTCTTAGAAACTTTGTGTACAGCTCAGCTACTACCAGTGATTAATCATGGGATAAAGATAATATGATGACATGCTCAAGAGATATGGGCCAGCAAGCATAGTGGCTCACCACCCAGTCTACTTCAACGACCTCGAGTTGGCCAGAGAGCTTGGGAGAGTAAAGCTTCGTGGGAAAATGAGCATAGGGCTTAAACGGATCAAGCACGTCACCTATCGCACACTCCTGGCATTTCACAGCAAAGAACAGGTTCTCTTCTTGGTAGAAAATGTGTTGGATGGATCCAGGAACCAGCAATGAGTTCTTGTTACTGCCAAGGTAGAATTGTACTAAGCTGTTGCCCAAATGTGCAGTCGATGTGGCATACACAACACCATTGTGTTTAGCAAATGCTCACAACACACCTCGGCACTGCTTCACAACAACTCGCAAATCTTCAGGGAAAGTTTTGGATTGAAGGGGAGTATCGTCTGCGTCATCTTGTGTACCAGCATACTGGTAACCCTTTTGTGAATATGCCTTCTCAAATAACTTCTTGCACTCCTTGAGAGCAGGGGCACAATTGGGCCTCCCAAGCCAACAACATAGTTTTGCACCTCTAATAAAAGCTTGGAGCATTGTGGTCTCCAATTCCCCTGCACACAAGTCAGCAAGACTGATTTAGACTGGCCATATTCTTACCAAATTTATGGTTGCTGGGCTGCCACTGTAGGATTCCGATGAGGTGCTCAAAAGGAAAGCACCACCAAGAATGTACAGGGCAGAATAGTCCTAGAAAATTGTAGATATGGAGTGCCATGTGGTGACTGGTCGTATGCTTGATGGTAAGGCATGACACAAGTGAATCTGCAGATTCACCCACATCTGACCCATGGGTATTTCAATTTCTGAAACGTCTACCTGCATCCGGGCTCCGGATATCTGAACCCACAGGTGTGGATCACAGGTACCCGCAAGTAAACCCATTGAAAAAAAAATGAATAAAAACCAGATTAAAAAATGCTAATACAGATCATACTATAGAACACACTCTCCATACTGTCCTTCCTCCCTGGTCAAACCGACTGCAGCCAACAGAGTACATGCCACCCTCCAGGCTGAGGTTACCATTACAATGCCAGATCCATGAGTGAGTTAGTGTCTCTGCATGTGAGAGGAAACACTGAAGCTTTTGCCACAATCTAGGCACTCAAATGCTAAACAGAGAGAACAAATATTGAGTGGTCAAAAAAACTATACTGCCTTCATGTACATTTCTCTCTGCTGTGGGTGGGAAGATGAGTCTGTTGATTTTTTTAGTGCAGAGTTATAAGACACGGTATGTTTCCCCATGGAACTAGCTACAGCATCTTCTTTGGGGATGTGATGGAAATTGTCTTTGTTAGATGATTGCTTGTAGTGCACGGCCTAACTATAAGGGCAACCTCCAGGGGAAGTGGAATATCACACTGAACACTGGCAGATGGGAATCCAAAGAGAAAAGCCTAAGGACTCCCACTGCCGAGGTAACTACTAACTAAGGAAAGACTCCAAACTGACTGAACATTTTGGGCGCTTAAAACGGAATTCACGTGACCTATGACGTAGCCCAGGTAGATTCCAACTTGCACACGTAAGCGGGCGCTTAAATCGTGAATAGAAGTGCCAGCTGTAGAAGTGAGTAGGAAGGAGGAGGGGAGGAAGGAACTGGGAATATTAGATAGAAACAACAGGGAGAAAAGAGAGATAAAAGGGAAATGGGGACAGGAGAGGTGAACATAAATAAGAGAGGAGAATAGGAGAAGGAGAATAAAAAGAAGAATATGAGGGGTTCCCCTTACATCACCCCCCTTTTAGAGTGTGATGTCCCGACACACTGAGACCTACTGGAGGAACAGGTATTTTTTGACAGAAGGTGTTGAAATCTGCAGTACGAATGCAATGAGGGGCACCAGGATGGAGGAGGTGGAAGTTGGCAATGAGGTCCGGGGCTGCTAAATCTGTCTCAGGAATCCACTCATCATGCTCATACCCATAACCCTTCCACCTGACCTTGTATTGGAGTTTCCCACAGCAGAATTGACTGTCCAAAACCTGTTCAACCTCATAATGCTCGTCTTCCCCTACAAGGACTGGGGGAGGTGGGGGTTGAGCTTTCCGACCAGGAATGGGGTCTGGAGGGGCTGGGAGGAGCTTCACCACAGGGAAGACAGGGTGGAGGCGACTCATAGACTTGGGGAGTCGAAGACGGTAAGCATTGGAGCTGACCTTGTGTTCCACTAGGAATGGGCCTAGATTCCGATGTGACAATTTCTTAGAGGGGTGAGTGGTGCTAATGTTGCTTGCATCTAGGAAGACTTTGTCACCAGGAACAAAGGTAGGGGCTGGCTCACAACAACGATTATAGTATTGAGCCATATCCTCTTTTGCCTTTACAAGGGCAGCTTGGGATTCAGACAGGGAGTCAGCCATTCGTTGTTTGAACTCATTCACAGCTTCTCTCCTAGATGGCTGCTGGTGAGGTTCAAAGCCCATGCATGGGTGGCGACCAGAGTCAAGCATGAAGGGAGTTTCTTTTGTGGATGAGTGAACATGGTTGTTGTACTGGAACTCTGCAAGGGGTAGGAAGTAATCCCAGTCGTCCTGTCGCTCGTTCACAAATAGACAGAGGTATTGCTCCAGCTCTTGGTTGACATGTTCTGTCTGTCCATTGGTCTGTGGGTGGTATGCAGTCCAGGCAGCCACCTCGATACACAGAAGTCTGTATAGCTCACGAGTGAACTCACTGACAAACTGTGTACCTTGATCTGAAACCACACGGAGGGGTAGGCCATGTTGTCTCCAAACATGATCCCTAAAGAGACGAGAGGCTCCCAATGCTGTAATTGTGGTCAAGGTGGGGATGAAGTGAGAACATTTGGATAAGGAATCCACAACAACCATCACAGCATCGTACCCATGTGACTCAGGGAGTTCAACAATGAAGTTGACACTGACTGTCTCCCAATGCTGCTCAGGAACCTCCAGAGGGTGTAGTTCTCTGACAGGCAATCAACGCTGAGCCTTGGTGCACAGACATAGGTCACATGCCTTTGTGTAGCTACCAATGTAGCAAGACATGTGGGGCCACCAATAGTTCTGAGAGACAAGTTCCAAGGTCTTCCAACGTCCAGCATGGCCGGCAATACAAGTGTCATGATGTTGGGAGACGGTTCAACATTGTAAGTCATGCTGATCAGGGACATATATCTTTCCACATAACAGAAGTGTACCATCCCTCTCACTCCACGCTGATGACTTCACAGACTTCCCAGTAGTCTTGCGAAGTCCCTTAGCAGCACGTGCAACCGACTCCTCTAGCTCTCCCTCCTTGGTGCCATTACGAATGTCCCTCAGGATGTCATGTTCTTCACCTATAAGCTCCAGTCCTTCCAGTGCATGGATGACAAAGAGTTCTGGTTGGAGAAGCACCAAATTATCATTGTCATTTGAGCCAGTGCCATGATCAGGCCAGCGTGAGAGTGCATCTGACTTCCCCATTGTCTTGCCAGGACGATGGTACAGGTTGAAGTCGAACCGAGACAGATAAAGAGACCAGTGGGCTTGGCGATGGTTGAGCTTTTTAGCCATGCAGAAATATTTGAGATTTTTGTGGTCTGTCCAGATCTTGACATGATGTCTCGCCCCCTCAAGGAAGTGTCGCCATTCTTCAAGGGCATGCATGATGGCGAGCATTTCCTTGTCATGGATCTCATAGTTGCGCTCAACCAGACTGAGACTCTTGGAGAAGAAGGCTATGGGGTGCCATTTCTTATCGACCTTGGACTGTTGGGAAAGAACAGCACTGGTTGCAAAATCAGAGCTATCTGCTTCGACACGATATGGGAGGTCGTCATCTGGGAATGCAAGGATGGGTGCAGATGTTACCAATCTCTTTATAGTGTTGAAGGCAGCCTGCTGTGAGGGTCTCCATGTCCAAGGAGTGTCTTTGCAAAGCAGGTCGAACATTGGATGTGCATGGTGTGAGAACCTCTCAATAAATTGACGATAGAAGTTGGCAAAACCAAGGAACGACTGCACCTCCTTCTTATTGTTAGGTGTTGGCCACTCAGTGACACCAGCAACCTTGACAGGATTCATTTCGGCTTTCCCATGAGAGATGATGAGACCCAGGTATTCAAGTTCAACGCGTGGTCCAACGTGTATGTCTGGCTTGGCGGTCATCTGAAACAAATCATGGGACGTGGTGGCGGCAATGCTGGATGGCATATTGAAAATAGAATTGATGAAAAATAGAATGAGTGTGGAGATGATATGTCTGGCAGACTGGAGGTAGCACAGCAGATGATGGTCTGGCGAAAGCTGATGATGATAGGCGCGTGTGCAGTGAGCGTCTTTTGTAGTGTAGTAGGCGCTGTCGAGTATCATGCTTGTCATCCACCCATCTCTGAAAATTTGACTGTCCCCAGTCAACTATCATCGTCAGAAGAATCGTCTAAATCATCCAAAGGAAGCTTATCAGGAGCAAGGGGGATGCCATCTCTTGAGAAGTAGGGAAGTAGATGAAAGGCCGCGATGCCTCTTTTTGAAACAGTTCCATCGAGTTCCTTTAATACATAAGATCCACCTGTGGTTCTTCGAACAACTTCGAATGGTCCTAGATATCTTGGTTTCGTCTTCCTGTCTAGTTCATTTTCGACTCTTGAATTCCTAACCAAAACTGAATCTCCTGGTTTGTATTCACTGCGCCATAGACGTCGCCAATACTTCTTTTCAAATTCGGCTTTGTTTTTGAGTCGAGATTGATAGAGTGTGTCTGCTGCTTTGTCGATGTCGTCTGAGTGTTTAGAGAGTTATCGAATACGGAGTGCAAGGAGTTCTTCAGTAGTGAGATTGGGCTTGAAACCGGAAACAAGATATGTTGCTTCAAGGAGGTCAAGGGGAAGGATGGGATCAACACCGTAGAGAAGATAGTAAGGAGAGAATCCTGTTGCTCTTCTAACCGTGACACAATCAGCAAAGAATGCATGATGAACATGATCTGGCCATTTCGATATTTTGCCTTGCAAGCTTTGATGACTGCTTCTCGAATTGTAAAGTGTCCTCTTTCTACAACTCCATTTGCTTGAGAATTATAGGGCGAAATGTGAATCTGAGGAATGCCATATTGCCGAAGAAGTTCATGAGTAGCGCCTTTTAGTTCTGGACCATTGTCAGTAACGATTTCTCTGATTGCTCCATAACGACAGATGAGTTCTTCAAAGATGAATTGAGAAACTGCACGAGCTGTAGCATTCTTGAGTTTTCGTCCTTCTGCAGCACCTGAAAGATCGTCACGAGCTGCTACAATATAGCGATATCCTTGAGCTCTTGGCATAAGCATAATGTCGAGGTAAATCTTGGAGAATAGAGTTGCAGGGGTAGAAATGGTGATAGGAATGTGAACTTTGTATGTTGAACGAATTTGGCAAGGGTGGCATGAACGGACATATCGTTTGACATCAGTGAAGTAAGAAGGCCACCAAAAGCGAAGAGAAATAGTCTTAGCAGTAGAGTAGATTCCACGATGACCTAGTTTGTCATGAGCAAGTTCTAGAATATGATTGCGTCGAGGTCGTTCAAGAATAACTTGTAGTGGATGTCCTTTTGAGCATCTCCAAAGCTTGTTATTTCTAACAAAGTATCTTCTGGCTTGATGGAGGAAGTGATGTCGTTGTGAAGGGGAGGAAAAATGTAGGAAGTTTGAGAGTAGTAAGGAAATCTTGGATACGTCGAAGGTGATCTTCTGCTGGTCGAGTATCTTTGACTTGATGAAAAACTCGCCACCCATCTCTGTGATCAATACTGTCAAGGATGGCATAAGTGTCTCCTGAACGTTCCAATAAATAATTAGCTTCGGCTATCCATTCATAATCTTGTTCTTCTTCTTTTCGTCCTATGTCATAGTCGTTTTCTTCTTCTTCTTCTTCATCATCTTCTTCTTCAACATCTGAGTCGTCTTCTGCAGGTCTTCGACGAGAGAGTCCATCTGGGCCTTTGTGTAGAGTAGCTGGAACATGTTTGAGATCGAAATCAAAGAGAAGAATACCCTCTATCCAGCGATTGAGAGTTGCATTTGGCTGAAGATCTGGACGATTGATCATTTGGCGAATGTACTTGGCATCAGTTTCAACGAGGAAGATTCTTGATACCAGCAAGATGAAATCTTGAATGACGAAGGGAGCGATAGAGACCATAGAGTTCTAACTTGGGCTGACTGTATCTTGATTCTCGTTCATTGATAGGAAGTGAGCCATATCGTACTGGTCTTCTTTGATTGTTTTTTGTCGAGCTGGAAGATGATGAAACCGATAGCAATGATGGAGGTGTCAACTGCAAGAATGACAAGTCGTCCTGATTTATAGTCGATGGTGATGAGGGCAGGAGAATGTGCAACAGCTTGCTTGAGAGCATCCATAGCTTCTTGTCGACGTTCATTCCATTCGAAAGGAACAATCTTTCGAGTGAGTTCAGTGAGTGGTCTTGCAAGTGCTGAATAATTCTTGATCCAAATACGTGATGTACCACAGTCCTAAAAATCCACGAACTTCAGTTGTATTCCTTGGAGTAGGCCACTTGAGAATTTTGGAGATAGTAGAGTGATCTGGAAGTCGTCCTTCATATGTGACTCTTTGACCAACAAGTAAAACATCAGGGTCGAGCAACTTGAGACTTCTTTGGGGAGATAGTAGCACCACATTCTGCAATTCGATGTAGGATTCGATTGACAACGACGGCATGTTCCAAACAAAACGACGAATGCCTGAGTTTTCTGGAATAGTCTCGTAAGATCCATCTGGCTGTTCGTATCGAGTAGGAGGGCCTTTGATTCCGAGGTCATCGATCATAACACCAACATTATCAGGGATCTTGTAGAACGAAGACAGTGCAGTTCTGGAATTCGGCAGAGGAATTGGATGTAGCCTTGAGGTAAACTTCGATATCGCATAAGTCCTAAAGGAGTTTTGGAATGAAGTGAGATCACGGCTCTTGGGGTGAATACGTCTGGCATCATAGCCTGAAAAGAGATTGAAAACAGAATAGATGGAGTGTCCAGCAAAGGGAGCAACAAATGAGTCGATGACTGGAGGGAGTCCTGCATCTTTGATAGTAATGCCATTGAGTGTTCGAAGGTCGATGACGTGTCGTAAACCACCATCTTTCTTTCGAGTGTAGAACATAGCAGATCTGTATGAGGCTTGACTAGGCTCATAAACTCCAGATTCGATTTTGCCTTTTGTGAGCTTGATGACTTGTTCAAGGTAGGCTGGAGGAATAGGGATTTGGGGATTAGCCCAGGGGATGTGATCGATCACGGGCATGATGTAGTCAGAGAAATAATCCGAACGAAGTGTTCCTCTTTCTGAATCGCCATATGCTAAGACTCTTTGGTTATTTGTGAATACCATCGTCATAAGCTTTTTCTTCTTCAGGCCATAAGAAACCATCGGGATTGATATTGAGGATCTTGAGGCGTTCATGAGTGAGAGTTTTGGAGTGGGAATGAAGTCGGGAGGATTGGGTGATAGTACAGGAAGGTTGAGAAGGGGATCATTGGGAAATCTTCGAGTTACCACGAGCATCTTCAGGGAAAACAGCTGGAACCGGGCGAATTCTTCGATGTACAGGCTTGTATTTTCTGTTGGCAAAAGTAGAACTTGTTTTTGGATTTTCCTGATTTTCTTGAGGAGAGGGGATATTCCGAATCATGAGACTTGAACCAGCATAGATAGGACTTGAAGAGAAAGACGAGAAGGGAGGATTTGAGATTGGAGAATGGGTATATGGTAGTTTAAAGTCATCTCGGAC